>DWAP01002529.1:0-13338 GCA_018230625.1 Heliconius eleuchia | reverse complement strand
ACCCACAACCAGTTGGTTTTACAGTCACACTTTGTGCCGCTGCGCCACGACTGGCTTTATTTTTATATAATTATTTTATATACTTATATATGATACATTTCTTTGAAACGGGTAACTGACTTAGTTAGTAGTTATATATTTTTTCAGCTTCACTCTGTATCTTGCTTATAACAGGGTAAGCAGAAGGTACACCACTCTTCACTTTCCACAGAATTGCGTGTTATTGGCGAAATTAAACGCCGCAGTTTTGCAGTATGTTATATACATATATATATGCATAACTGTTAGTCATCGCTCGAAACTTTACTTTTTAAGAAGTAAAATGGAAATCCCGTTTATTTCTGTTCCCGTAGGTGCTTTTCTACACTATCTAAACTGCCTAGTTGCAAAATTATAACTTTCTATCCAGTCCAGTAGTTTCATCCATGCTTTGTCAGTCTGCCACCCAGTAACAAAACAGCTTTATATACATAAGACTAAAGCCTAATAAATATTTTAGCATGATATGTATAACCTTTGTATATATTTATCTTTATGTAATAATTAAATTATTTTACCTGACAATTGTATTTTCTTTTTAACTTCAAATATTTTTGTATTTATCGTCGTTAGTTTATCTTCTGTTTCAATTTCAAAAGGATGCCTTTGATAACACGTAGCCATTTCTACTATTATAAATAAGTTAAGTTTAATTAAATTGAATTTATTAGACAAAAACGTTATGTACAGTCCTAATTCTAAAAAAGCTTAGTAAAAGCTCAACAACGATATCGATTTAACAAAATAAGCGAAGTGTTGAGTTTTAATAGTATGTAGCATACAAAACAATAAAATGTGAATGTACGTTACGAGGTAATTATTATTATAAGTTTAACGGACTAGATAATAATATTCCCCTCACTAATTCAACCCCTATATTATTATAAAACACTAACGCCATCTTTGCTAGTGATGTGGAACCGCTAAGTCCGAAAGCTCCGCCGACTAGTGTTGAATTGCATGATTTCTCCATTGAATCAACATTCCTTCGCGTATCGATGTATGTGTGCGTGTTCGCGTTCTCACGGATATTTGGGCTAAATCTAGCTATTCTATGAAAGAAATAACTTATAAATAGTCCCGAAATATAAGTTTTAACTATTTATAACAGTTTAAAAGCTTGATTATTCAATATAAGTGCGATAAAAAGGTGCGCGCACGCACACAAAGCACGCGTCCGCCATTTTGATTTACCGTACACAGTGTATTTACGAACAAAGCCGTCAGATGCGAGCAGGACGCGGCTGCGCATGTTTCTACCGGGCTTACGTTTCATTTGAATGTGTTTTACCGCTAAAATGACCAGTGCACAAGGATTCTCGACGTAACAACAGTTCAAAAACAAAATGAAGTGTCAGTTCTTAGATTTAGTACGGTGAAGTGCTGCAAATTGTGTGCAAAACGACATAGAAATAGGAAAATAAATGTGTGTGATCCATGTGTGAATGTTGTGTTTCAAGATGTGGTCAAGAAACTTTATACCGGATTATGGGATTAAAATTTTATCTATATACATTTTGCTGTCGCTGGCGGCGAAATCACATGTAGAAGGTAAGTTTTGTATGGCTGTTTTGAATACCTGGAGCTTATGAAAGCGCGGTGGTGCAACACGGCCGCGGTGTGTTGACGCGCGAATGTATCGAGCTTTCGATGTATCGCGGAGCTTCTCCATTCGGCCGGGTTGCATCGGTTCTCACAGTTTTGTAGAACTTGTGTAACTTGTCGTTTAAAAACTAGTGTGTAGTGGCATTGCGTTTTTCTATACATTTTTAATTACACCGCATCTGTTGTTGCGTATTAATTATAATGTTTGTTCGTGTGGAAATGCCCTTATGGGACGTATATCTAGTTTTAAATAAAATTGTCTTATAAAATAATGTTATTTTTAAATTAGAATTTTGAACTTTTCGAATTGTTCATTTTCACGAATGAGTTAACCGTAATAAAGTTTGTAATCTCTTACATTTTCAACAATTATCTCAAAATCATAACTTTGAAACTGAACGGTCTTTGTATTCTTAATTCACTTATTATTAAACAACAATGCTGAAACAATAGCTGTAGTTGTTTAAACTTAATTATAATGATAATTAAAACAAATGACGCTTTAAGCAAAGCGATACTGTTACATTTTACGATTCAAATGAACTAGATAATATATTTCACAATAACTTATCCCTACAAGTCTTTGCCTTTCATAATATCGAACTTGCGACCTGATTTACATATGTTTCTCATTATAGAGCATTTCATATGGATTATATATAAATAGAAAATAGGGTTAAGATACTCCGTTTTCCACTTCGCCCTTCTAACAGACATTGCAAGTCGTATATCAAACGTCTCACTTTTTCCAACACATTAGTTTTCCCGTGACCGAGAATCGAATTGACGACCATTATTACATCTTACATGCATACATTTCCCAACAAATCCCATACAATAAAAGCTATTTACGCCCTTCAAAACATCAGTATTCCCAACACCTAGCAAAGGGTCAAATAATATATTTATAATGTTCTAACAAGGACACTCTAAGCCTAGATTTCGAGATAAAACAACTAAGTACGGTGCCACGCATAGCTAGCACGACGTCCACCACAATCTAGTTGAATACAAATTGATAAATTTCTGTATTAGTATTCCCTACCGTTGTTACACGATTTCTGTCGTCGGGACCACGGTGGTACATTTTGAATATTGATTAAAGCACATCTTCTGACTGTTTAGAGGGATATTTTTGGAGATAATGGCGTAGAAAGTTGATATTTTTGTTATTCTTAATCCGTATTTCGTTGTTGTAATGTTGTTTTTGTGAGTTTTGTTTGGTTTTCATGTGTTTGGTGGAAAGATTTCGTGGTTTCATTTCGGTTTTAGTGATAGAAAGTATAAATAAATATTGAGACAAGAATTTTTGTTGACAAATTATGTTTTACTATTTCCAAGAAGTTGTTGGTGTTTGTTTCTGTAATGTAACACTATTATTATTGAAAATTATTAGCTAACTATGACAACAATAACAAAAAAAAAGGGATGAAAATCACGGATTATTTTATGAAAGGACTATTCGAAATCATATCAATCAATATATTCAATAAAACAAAAACTAAAACCACATAGACAAACTTAAAACTTACAAAAATCATATAAATATAAATTTACTTACAAATGTGTATGTATGTATATATATATATATATATAATATATAAAGTTTATAACCACTAAAAACATAATAAAACTCAACACACTGGTGTAAGATGTATCAAAACGTATGGCTCATATTGTTAAAACATGGCGACCGCTCCACTTTAAAACAATCGCAATTAACGGTCAATTGCCTGATGCGGCGAATTGATGTGCTTGCTAGGGTTGACAATTTTTTAAGATTTAGCTTCATAGTGTATCCCCGGGCAGCAGGGTACGTACAGGGAACCTGGAAACCTAGTATTAAAACTCCCCGTTCTTAAGATACTTCCGTTCCTCACTTTTGAGTTCCTCGACTCAACACACAATCCCTCGAAAATTCATCGGAAACTGGGGAACAGAGCATCGTAACATTAGGTTCCTTCTGCCTGCTCTGCTAAATGCTATACAGTGTAAATTTGAAAAAAAGTTGAATTACTCCACAAAATTCTGAGTGACACGCTTCTCCAATCGATACGCTTTGTTTGCTTACAATTGTTAAGCATTAGCCATGTGCGTACGTTATCTATATAAAAAAACATGGGGTTGACAATAATAGTATTGTAGAATACTACAAGGGAGATGTCTGTACGTTCACGCTTTAACGAGATTTTACTTATATAGAATTATATCCTATATCCTACAAAGAAAATAGATTTAAAGGTGAGATTTTAGTAACTTAAATATTTTGTTTATGTAAATGTAATCTTTTATTCAATAAAACATATTATAATAATATTTTTTTTGGCTATTTTTTTGCATTGCTAATGATTTTTAGATACCACATTCTATTAACATATTTTTAAATGTTGATATTATGTTCTCAGCTAGTGCTGTCGAGTTAAAGTAATAAAATATATTAATTTACATATAAAAAAATAAATTAGAATTTTATATTATATTTTTTGCATTCCCGGTGCCAACCCTAAGCGAGGTCTGCGTCACATATAAATCTCAACTAAGAAGTTTGGAGTACCAATTTCTTACTTAATATTTTGCATACTTAATATTTTCCGTTTGCCAAACGATTTTGAGCTTTATTTCTATGGTAAAATCAACTATCTCGTGATTGCTGCGTGCACAATAAATTAGTAATACGCCAATCTAGGTCTGTCATTCTGTGAAGTCTTTAGGTTTTTGACTTTTGAACTCGACGATTTGAATAGGATTTTTTTCTAAAATACTGTATTTACATAACTGCTACATAAATAGTGTGTGCGTGTTTGTGTGTGTGTGTGTAAATGTGAATCATTTAGTGGTTTAAAATATCAAATATCTTTATGTAAATAATTACGTAGATCTTAACACTAGGTTCCCTCTGTCTAACCTGCTGTGTGCGGGATACAGCGTGAAGCTCGTTTACGTAGATTTTTAGATTATTTTTTTCCTCACAGTAGCAGGGTAGGCAGAGAGAGCCAAGCGCTAAATAAAAATGATGCCTGTCGTGTAGTGGCGGAGAGGTGCAAGCTTGTGACTGAAAACTTGATAAGTTGTATGTTCGATACTCACTCGAGAAAATGAAATATTTAATATTTTCATTTCTTCCCTCTGCTGTCGAGACAAATCGACAACACGCAATATCTCAAAAAATTTGTGAAATTGGAAGCGGAGTTTCTTAGAACTAGGTTCCCTCTACCTACCATACTATATGCAGGATACAGCGTGAAGCTAAAAAAAAACTGAGGGCTTAAAATTAAATAGTACTACATAATATTTTACAAAAATGTTAGCTAATAATCTTATTTTGTTATACCTACATAGAACTTCATCTTTCTGTTCAGCATGTTTAAACTAAAAAAAAACATTGTTATTTCGTATCGATTAAAAATATAATTCCAAATGGACGTTTTAAGTAACTTTAATTACTTAAGCAATAAAATCTATATACGTTTAAGATATTTGGACCACACACTGCCTTTACACTGTATATTCTGTAACAATTTTTCTCGTTACTTAGCCTTCTTGGGCGAATCGAGACCGCTGACCGGTTCTTATATCATTCTAACGATTGCCCAAACATCGATTATAAAATATTAATCATTTTAGTTTTAAGTTTAAACTGTTAGTAGAGTTAATTATGCATATCGTAAAATCGATGTTTAGTTTGTAAGAAACTATAAATTGTAATTGTTTATATTGAAATGCTGGCAACATTAGGCAATAATATTTTTTCGTTAAAATGGCGGCGAAGACGAACATCTCTCCTTAAATTTTATAATTTAGAATACTCAATTTTAGTTCGATTTTTTATCAAATCAAAAGATTCCATTTAGAATTCTATATAAGCTAGTATCAGATGAAAA
This sequence comes from Heliconius eleuchia, assembly GCA_018230625.1. Taxonomy (NCBI): domain Eukaryota; kingdom Metazoa; phylum Arthropoda; class Insecta; order Lepidoptera; family Nymphalidae; genus Heliconius; species Heliconius eleuchia. Next base: position 7,813 of record DWAP01002529.1, on the reverse strand, counting down.
ATATATAAAATTGTAACGTAAAGTACGAACCAAGCGTGTGACTGTAAATAATGACATCTTGTGGGCTTGATTCCCACTGAAACAAATGAAATATTTAATATTTTCATTTCTTCGCTCTAGTAGCGAGGCAAAGCGCGGTGTTGAGTTGCGCCACTCAACATGCAATGCCGTCTGAATTTGACGGAAAGCCGGCAACGGAATGTGTCAACACTAGACTCCCTCTGCCCACCCTGTTAAATGCGGGATACAGCGTTAAGCTGAAAAAATAAATAAAATACAGACACAATAAAAATAGCGGAGCAAAGAACTAATTACGCTATTCTAGATCTTGATTATCAAAGATTATCTCAATTATATATAATACGGCCAATAAATAGGCAAGTGTAGTAGCCACAACAGTCTTTAAAAAAAACTTATTATTATATAATAAAAAGCATAATAACCATGTCGTTTAAAAACAACTTTGTTCTCCATACAAGTACATACAAGTATATTTAAAATATCGAACGTAAATTTTAACGCTAATCTGGAGCTGTAAAGCAATCACTCCCCAGTCCCCATAATTACACCATAAAATAATTTTGTACAAGCTTCAGTACACTGTGTCGGCTTTTATTTATATGTAATTATGAAATAATATTCAATTTTACCGGATGGCGCACTGGGACCACGACTAAGATTAAAAATAAATAATTTTAACTCCACGCTATATTCCGCTCTAGTGGGGTAGGCAGAAGGAATCTGGGAACCTATATATTCCTCTTATTATGTCTAAACACTGGTTAAGTGTGTTAAACTCCATTCTCCATTTCCCGCCGATTGTTGAGGCATTGCCTGTTTGTTGGCGAAACTAAACGCTGGGCTTATGCATCGTTATTAGAGCGAGGAAATGAAAATATTAAATATATCATTACCGCGAATGGAAATTGAACCCACAATCATCGCGTTTACATTCACACGCTTGCCTCCACGACCTTTGATCAATATTCAAATTAATTTGTGTTCTCTAAAAGCGGAACTCAACGCCGCCCTTTCAGTTTAAGAGGGGCTTAAATTGAAAGGGCGGCGTTGAGTTCCGCTTAAGACGCAATGTCTAAAAAAATGGTGGCATTCTAGTACTAAGACATTCCGTTATAAAAGCTATATTGTTATAATATTTAATACCTATCAGCCAACTAACATGCGGGATCATTGTATAAAAATGATTTTGAGGTTTCTTATACCGTCGTTTGAAACACAGTTTTTTACCGTCGTATCCACGTAGGTATTATATGGGAAATATTATTTTCTCATGCGAAAGTTCACCATTGTCTTATAATGTCTTAACTCTTAACTATTTTTGTAACACGAAAATTATAGTGTATGGTTTTTTTTAATTAACGCTCGTTGCTTGTTAGATATGTGTACGTACAGTGAACTGCTTCAAGTTGAATTTATATGTGATATGATAACAGAATTTTGTGACTTTGTTTCTTATATTATTGTAGTTGATGTTATCCGAATTAACTGAAGCTCGGCGTTGAGTTTCGGGTTGAGGGCAGAAAAGGAGCGTCTAGCGGAAAAAATATGTGGCTACTAAAAAACCAAATAAGAATTTTTTAAAGTACTTTTTTTGTGTGAGTTACTTTCTTTTACTTCCAATCGTAATCATCTATACAAGAGTTAAAATCTATTGTCTATAGATGTGTTTAGCACTGCTTTATCTAATGAATAAAACACGAAATTCGAGGAGATTCTGTTAGGATTACTTATTGTAGGTGTTAAACTTTGTAAAATGTATAAAGTTCATATATAACGCAATAAGCTGTACGGCAGAGTAGACAGAGAATTAGAGCGAAAGAGGGAGAGGGAGAGAATCTAGTGTTAAGACACTCGTACAGAACTTTCTCCTCAATATTCGGGACATTGTGTATTGAGGATGTGACACTTAAATGTCACGTTTTGTTGAACGAAGTCCAAGGAAATGTAAATAATTTTAATATCATCAGCCGTTCTTTAGATAGTGTTTTAATAATTTAGAAAAACAAGGCTGACAGAGGGAAAGAGAGTGAGAGGGAAAAATATTATTAAGACATTCCGTTCCCCGAATTTTCGAGACATATATCTCTAATATACTTTGTCTTCCAGAACGAGCAAAAGAAATAACAGAAACATAATCAATCATTCGTTAATTTTAATTTTATTGTTAATTAGCCATACTATCTTAAAGGCTCAAAATATTTTTATCTTAGGTTAACTTTACTTTTAAAATTCTTTACTTCTTTTAGTTTAACTTTGGCTAGTCGAAACCAGTCGTACATCCGCGGGGTCCGGTACGACCCTAGGCCTATACAAACAGATAGCCGGGGTGTGTTGTGTGTTTAGTGATAACACCTATAGTTCCAAGTTTCTCTTGAATCTTTATGATTTGTGTAAAAGTCATTAAGATAATATGTTTTTTCGCTTATCTCTTGCTAACACAAGAAGTGAGAGTCTTACAAGAGTGATATTGTAACGTGACGGTTATGGGTTCAATCCCCACTCGAGGGAATTAATTATAATTAATAGTATTTTCATTTCTTCGTTCTGGCACCAAGGCAAAAGCCTCAACACGCAAAGTTTCAAAAAAAAAACGATGAAAACGAGTGTCTTAACATTTTGTTCCCTCTATCTACCCCGCCGTGTTCGAGATACAGCGTGAAACTGTTTTTTTAATTCTTGCTAACTTAGGACTTGTCTGGTTGTGGTTAATAAATATTTGACATGATCACGCGATAATAACAAATAATAAATTAAATTATGTGTTTTATAGTATAATGTTGTATTTTTCGTATTTTGTATATAAATGATTAAATTTAGTACCGTTTCCTTTTTTTTAAAGAAAAAGAGGAAACGGGACGGGATTTAATCAAACAAGTCTGCTTTACCAAACTAAAGAATATGGAATAGTTGTGAAGCTTTTTTCATCACATGTGCTTTTTAGCTTTCTTATTTTAACGTTTACTGGTTTCTAGTTACTTATGTAACAATATCTCAGGCTAAAAAAAAAGATAAAATACAGGGGTTGGAAAATGTCCTTTCTCATTCTAAAACCGGTTGATATAATATGTTCAAGGGAATTTCTATCTTATATATATATTAATAAGATCTATTGACTTGGCAAGTTGTTTAAAGTGCTGTTTACATAGTATCGTCTGCATATGCACAAGTGGTTATCGGTACGTCCGTTTGTCCGTACGTTTACTTTAATAATAAGCCTGCGCCCGCGCTGGTGTCACGAACACCAAACAACTGTAGTAAGATTTAAAAACACCCTAGTAGTTTACTGGCAATGTGGTTATTCGATGATTGTGCATTCAAAATCCCATAATAAATATGGATATGATGTAGAATTCTAGAGATCCCACGATTTGGTTAAGTAAAGTGTGGACATCACACTGTAGCCAAGCTATATTTCTAATATAGTAAAATTAAAAAAATATTACTATATTAGAATTTGAAAAACTTATATTGATATTTATTAACATTTAAATTAAGAAGTTGATGTCCATTCGGGGGTATTTTGATTTGATTTTGATTATGATATTTATTTTTATTTCTTCACTCTGGTAAATACAGTGCAGCGTTGAGTTCCGTCGCTCAACACACAATGCCTCGAGTAGGGGGCAAGTGGGAAGATGGAAAGTCTTAATACTTCGTTGCCTAATTGATATTATCCAGAAAAGGTGTGAGGCTATTTTTTTATATTTAGCCTTCTTATGGAAAATGGTGGCGCGATATTGAGTTGCGCCACTCAACACATAATGCCTCGAAAATTCAAATGTCTGCCTCTGCGGATTTCACTGCCTACCATGCTATATGCGGGATACAATACATCATTTGTTAGATATCAACAAAATATAGTTCATAGTGACCTTTAAACTCTCAAACAACCAAAACAAGAAACCAAAAAAATGTTTTCTACAAAACAAAATCAATAAATTTAATTACAATTAAAATTAAAGCCGGTTAACTAAAGTGACGTATCATACATAGTCTAAACTTAAAAGTATAGGTGAACAGTAATCGGATAGTCAAATAGATTTCTATTACCATTTATTTGAGCTTTTATCGTCGTAGAAACGATTTTTCGGTTTGTTCCCACGTAAAGTAGAATCGTGGTTGCCTTACATGTGCGGTCGCACTGGTAATGTTTTTATTGAAGATTGTGACGCATATTAATAGTATGTTTAATTGGTATTTTCAATAAATGTTAAATTTTGAGTGGTTCCTCAAAAGAGAAGAAGAACCTTTATATGAAGAACAGATCAATCTTGGCGCAGGGGCACAGTGTGACTGTAAACGCGACAGGTTGTGGGTTCGATTCGGTCTATCGAGGACAAGAAGTATTTTACATTTGAATATTTTCGCCGTCGAGGCCGAGCGCGGCGTTATGTTCTGCTATTTAACAATGCCTTCAAAAATTCGTCGGTAAATGGGGAACAGTCTTCCTACCTAGATTTGGGCGTGATACTGCGTGACCCTATATCCGTCTATCAAGATCAGAGAACATGTAGAGGAGTTAAGGCAGAAATCAAGAAATAATATTGCTTTAAATGCAAAATGAGCAATTAAGAAAAAATAAACAAAATATATGGTTTTGTAAAATAAATTTTTAACTTGGTAAAAGCTCTTAACGGTATTACGACACAGATTTAAGAATTTTTTAATTACAAAGGGAATAATTCCACTTTTGTATCTGTTTTATCATAATGACTTTATAGGCTAATTAAATGACTATGACATACGGAAGTACCGGCAGTCGGAATCAGATAAAAAATCTAATAGTAAGGTTTTTTTTGTTTGGTACGTCTATCTGCGGAATCCTAAAAAAATAATTTTATACCACTAACTCTTTTTAGTAAACGAAAAATATATCGTAAAACAGCTTTAAAAAATTAACAAATGCAAAAATCAATTTGCTATTCTCAAAGCTATAGATAGACATTTACAATGCACTCGAGATACAGATTTACACTTGCTAAGTGGCTGTGCGGCGGTCAGACGATGATAGTAATAAATCTAGATCCAGATAACTTTCACGTCCACCTTCCGCCATTGCAATTAGGTAGTGGTAGCTCCAAGGTTTTACAATTTACTAAAGAAGCTTAAAAGCTTTGCCTGTTACACTAATGCTGTGAGAAGCTTTTGTGATTGTAGCGGTTTTTGGTATCTAAACATCTATTAGATTTAAGGAAAAATATATTTTGTACAGACCGTAGCGTAAGCGTAGATAAATAAAAGTTAGTAATACTGTTAAGGAGAGACCTTTATTTAATTTAAAAAATGGAAAAATTCAGAAATCAGGCTCAATCACGAAATTAATGAATTTATTATATCAATTTTGAAAATTATTAAGTGATATAAATGGTTTCAAAATTTCATTTTAATTGGCTGCACCCAAATGAGGTAGCAAATGTCCAAAAAAAACGTCCAAATTAAAAACTAAAAAGTTATGCCTTAAAGAAAACCAAAGCCTCTCAAAAAGGTCGATTTCAGTGCAAATTATCAAGACCGGTTTAAAAATAAACTGTGATATTTAAAGTTTATCAATGATCGCAATCAATATTGCAGTTTTATTAACCCTTTCACTTGACCATCGTGTTATCGCTCGGGGCATTTTGGCTTAAAGAAATTAATTACTGTAGCACAGTAATAAATGATTGTGTGTAACTTGAAAAGTTTTAATGAAATAGGTTTTTTTTACTTCTTTATATATTGTGGAGTAGAGAGAGAGATTGGTTATTTAAATCGTGTTTTCCTCATCAGTTGAAACCAATTTTGAAACTTGTTGCGCGGTTTATTCTAGCTAGATTTAAAGTAAATTTTTATTTAAATTTACAAACGAAAAAATTATTACTAAAAACAATAATTATATCTGTTACGTTCCAACTTTTGGGTTACTTTAGTTTTTTTTATTTTATTGGTTATGATCAAATAAGCTGTTTTAATTTAGCTTTATTGAAAAAAAAAATAGAAAATTAATCTGTTAAGGAAAGCTCTTATAAAAATCATATCAGTCTCATAGGCTAGTGCCAATTCAGTTAAGTATATATATAATTGACGATATAAGAATTAAATCGCATATATGAGTTTCAAAATACTTTACACGACTGGTTTACCTCGAGGGCGAATCTCTGCCGAACTGGTTCTTTAAATCTTATCATTATCTACATATTTCTTTGTACGCCTACACACAACTGATTAGATAAGCAAATTAGAATAAACAAAACAAAGATAATGATCAAAATCTATTATTCGTGATCGTATTGTTTTATTAATATCGAAATCTGAGGGCATAACGGTGTGGCAATCAAGAACGCATTACTATACGTATATTGTTTCATCAATCATTGTACCGCGGCCAAGGTCCAAATGGAGATTTACTGTAAATTTCATCTTGTCTTAGATTGGGTATTTAAAGTAGAAGATAGTTTTGTTTTTTCTGTCCTGTCAATGTACTGAAATATAAATATGTTATGGTAAATTATGTGTAGGTTCGAATCGTGTTCGAAAATTTGTTGATTTTCATGACAAAGACATTTATCTGAACAAACAATTTAGAAAAGTGATGAAAAGACCTGAGTCAGAAAGAAGAAATGAGTCTGTGACCTCTATTTCGATATAATTTTTTGACACATGATTTTCATAATCGTAATTTCTTATTTTATTTTCTAGCCCCACGATAGTTTTCGACATAATTAGTTTTTTGTTTTTTTTCAATTAATTTTGGCTTCTTGCTTATTTCTTATTAAAATAAATGAGACATCAAAAAATCGTGCAACTGTTTAATTGATTTCTTCACGTTAAATACACATGTGTTATTAATATATGAATTTTTGACTGTATAGTTAAATTATTATAACGGTAACTTAAGAGGATAAAAATAATGTTAACATTTTTAATATCGGGTTACTTTAGATTGTTTTTTCGCACATATGGAAAATAAGATATATTTATCAGATTTCTCCATAGAAGGGTAGGAACGTAGTGATAAAATATTCCGCTCTCCAGTTTACATCCAATTTTCACATTGTGTATTGAGTGGCGGAACTTAACGCCGCGCTGTGTTTGTCATGGCGGGGAAATAAATATCAAGAGCGATATGATGAGCATTCACGCATGTCTTGCCTGCTGTATGTATGTAGGAGAAATAAAAATATTAAATATTTCATTTCTCCGAGTGGGAATTCAACCCACCAACTCACTAGTCACGTTTACAGTCCCAAGCTTGTGCCTGATCTCAAAAAAAATTGTCGCAATATACTCACAAGTAAAACAGCAAAATAGATTTCTCCATATTACCAATTTATCTCACTTTATCGTCACTCGTCAGTGGTAATTGCATATAGTTTAAAGTGTCTCGAAACATGATATCAGTAATAAGGCTAGCAAGTATGTTGGTCCGTATGTAATTTGCATGACACATTGTTCGGTGGTCGCTGTTAATTGGATTATGAAACGATCGCGCCAAGTAGGGCGTACTGTCTGATCTAGGATTGTCTGGTTTTTTCTTGGTCCTGTCATTAGATTTGACATAATTAGTTTATATTTTTTTTTGCTAATATTTCCTTACTATTAAATTAGTATTAAAAAATAAATTAAATTAGCTTCACGTTGTATCCCGTACACAGCAGGGTAGCCAGAGGGAACCTAGTGTTAAGACACTCCGTTCCCCACTTTCTGCCGACTTTTGGAGGCTTTGCGTGTTGCGTGGCAGAACTCAATGCCGCGCTAATTTCGACACCAGAGCGAAGAAATGGAAATATAAATTTAAGTAAATTTTTCATCTCCT
>DWAP01002528.1:0-13340 GCA_018230625.1 Heliconius eleuchia | reverse complement strand
GAGATGAAATATTTACTTAAATTTATATTTCCATTTCTTCACTCTGGTGTCGAGTTTTGCCACTCAACACGCAAAGCCTCCACAATTCGGCAGAAAATGGAGAACGGAGTGTCTTAACTCTAGGTTCCCCCTGCCTACCCTGCTGTGTGTGGGATACAGCGTGAAGCTCATTATTTTATATTTAAAACCAGCGACACAAACGTGACTTAAGTTTATAGTTACCCTCTTAAGCCTATGTGTGTTATTCTGACGTATAAGCTACATATATTATTGTAAAGTTTCAGTAGTTTTTGCATAAAAGTGAAACAAACATACTTACAAATTTTCACATCTATAATATTATTAGATAACTCACCAGCTATAGTCATAAGAGCGCCAGCGACGATACAAACAGGCCCAAGGACTCGCGAGTTGCCCGTGAACGCGATCCTTGCGGCGTAGTGGTCGGGCTCCTCGTTCTCACCGCAACCGCGGTACGACGCAGCTGTAATATACATGTATGGGTATTTAGTTACATTAAATATTTGTATAATAAATATAAATCTAGTATAATAAAGATTTTTTTTTACGGTTGTGGGAAAAATCATTATATATTATTTTTATCGGTGTTGAAGTCTGTCACTAATTACGCGAATTCATTGTCTGTTACCAGGTAAAAAAATTATCAGGTCAAAATATTAATTAAGAATAACGTGGTAAAATATCAATAAATGTATAAAATCTATATATTATATAAAACTCTTTTTTTAGGCACTAAAAAATTCCTTATTTTCTTAACAGAAACGGAATAAATAGGATTTTACGTTTTATAGTCCACAGAAATGAACTTGCGGACTACGAAATTGGGCGGGAAGTGGATAATAGTGTCTTAACACTAAGTTCATTCTGTTACCAGGTAAAAAAATTATCAGGTCAAAATATTAATTAAGAATAACGTGGTAAAATATCAATAAATGTATAAAATCTATATATTATATAAAACTCTTTTTTTAGGCACTAAAAAATTCCTTATTTTCTTAACAGAAACGGAATAAATAGGATTTTACGTTTTATAGTCCACAGAAATGAACTTGCGGACTACGACTCGTATACAAATAAAAGTCACTCTTATACAGTGAAGTATAACACAAATGACATTCTTTTATAAAAATCCACAAGATGTAAACATGAAATGTTTTAAAAAGTGTATTTTGAAAAAGAAACGGTATTATATGTTAGGAAAAAATATTATATGTTAGGTACATTTCTAAAGATCTTTTGTATGAAAAAAAGTCAGAATTAAGAATGGAATCATTGTTCTCTATATACTTTTGGTATTTATTAAACACAGCCAAGATTTAGTTCTTATGTATTATCACAAATGTAAATTATGCTATATAACGGTTTAACGGTTATACTGTATCGTTTATATAGAGACATATTTCGTAGAGATTAATAATTTATTATATTAAAATGGCAATGGAACTTTACAATTTGGATATTTTTTAATAGAAAATAATAATAAGTATTTACAAGGTCTCATCAGCGTCTAACTATAAACGCGATGGTTGTAGGTTTGCTGCCCACTTAGGACAATTAATTATTTTCATTTCTCCACTCTACTGCATTCCACCACTGGACTAGGGCGGGAAGCGGAGAACAAACTGTCTTAACACTATGTGTAACAAAATATAGTTATCATATTACACACCATACATTGCACGCCAAATAACAAAACAAATCTCCCTAAATAAAATTATAAATCCACAAACATTTAGTTGACTCATGATTTAATTTGAAATCTACAATTTTCAAAACCTATTTTCAAAATATTATGCACTCTAATAGCAACCTGATCCAAGAACTAACAAAAAACACGAGGTTTTCTATGTGTACTTAAACCTACTGTTGTGAAATGAATATATTGTTATGAAAATAATCGAGAGGCCAGTTATGGCGCTCGGGCAAAAGTTGCGACTGTAAATGTGACTGGCTGTGGGTTCAATCTGTATTCGCGGAAATGAAATATTTAATATTTTCATTTTTTCGCTCTGGTGTCGCGGCAATACCGCCATAATTCAGCAAAAATGGGGAACCCAGTGTCTTAGCACTAGGTATCCTCTGCCTACAGCGTCAGGATACAGCGTGAAATTGAAAAAAAAATCCATATCATCAAAAATGTGCTCTAAAGCTTTTTGTATTGATTCAATTTGTGTGCAGTAAAGTAAGATTTCATTCCGCCAGAACGATATGTATAAATAAGATTGATGAGGTTTTCATAATCCGTATTGTTTCCATTCGAATTTGAGATGTGAAGATTTAGATTTTTACATTGATTGATTAGATATGAAATCATTTTAATAAATCTTTTCGATTCGCAGTGAAGCATATAATATTAATTGTCATAATAAGAAGATAATAAGAATTTTGAGCCCAATCGTGGCGCAGAGGCACAAAGTGAGACTGCAAAATCGATTGGTTTTGGGTCCGATTTACACTCGAGAACATGAAATATTTATTTAAATTTATATTTTCATTCTTCGCTCTAGTGTCGAGGCAAAGCGTGGCGTAGGAACCTAGTGTTAAAACAACACTAGGTTCCCTCTGCACACCCTGCTATATGCGGAATACAGCGTGAAGCTGATTTACTTTTGAAAATAAAAAGCGACGATCGTTGCGCACGGGTGAAGCGTCGGTATAGGTTTCGTTAGTAGATTCCATTTACATTTGAGGGAATGAATTATTTTCATTTCTTCATTCTGGTGACAGTAACAAGACAAAGCGTGAAGTTGGGTGTCACTTAACACGCAATGTCTCTAAAATTGGGAGGCAGGTGGGGAACGTAGTGTCTTAACATTAGGTTCCCTCTATCCTGCTATATGCGATATACAGAGTCAAGCTAAAATATATTTTAAAAAATGTCTTATTAATAAATATTTCTGTAATAAATAAAAAAAAGCTGTCATATATAGTTATATTTATATATCTTTCTACTCTATACATATAATGTCTATAACAAAGAGAAATTTAATTTGAAACTAAAACAATAATTATAATAACACGTTACACCAATATGTGATACAAAACCACTTTCATACAATCAAAATTAAATTAACAATACGAATTGGTTAAAATCAATTCGATTATTCAGTACTCTGTCAATAACTGTTGAAAATGCAATTCGAAAGCTCGATTAAATAATCCAATGTTGTTCATTCGATTATCGTTATATTTGTTTGCAGGACTTAATACGAAATTTGTGAATTACAAGTTTTAAATAGACAGCGCTAGTAGTGACGCGACTGGTTGTGGGTTCGATCGCCCCTCGAGGGTATGATATATTTATACTTCCATTTCTTTGCTCTATCCAGGCAAAGCGAGGCGTTGAGTCCCGCCACTCAATGCCTCCAGAACTCGGCAGAAAGTGGGAAATCGAGTGTCTAGGTTCCCTGTGCCTGGTTGTGTGCGGGATACAGCGTGAAGCTGATTTTTTTATTCTTGTGAATAACTAGTTTTTACTTGTTGGTCCGCCCCCGTGGTCAAATGGAAGCAACCACGTATTGTGATACGTTCTACTTACTGGAGATAACTCTGACCTCAAGTACAATGGGTAACAGAGATATGATTAACGTGTAATATAGCCTATATCGTTACAATATATGGACTATACATTAGAATAGGATTGAGTTAATGAGATAAGCGCGCTCCACCAAACAAAATCTTGAGAATTATATTAGTAGAGATGGGAGACGGATAGTTCAGTCATAAGAAGTGATTTAAATGTATGATCAACATAATATACCTATTATAAATTATAAATAATGAATTGAAATTAATGCAACACCCACATGTTAATATGGAAAGTTCACTCGTGCATATCATTTAAGTAGATATGTTTGGCTCATTGCTGTAATTGATAATAATTTTCTAATATATTTTTTAAATTACAATATATCTATGGGTGGTAGCTTCTTTTGCTTATTGTAAGAAAAAGGTAATCTCAAGAAAAAAAATATGCGTTGTTATAATATAAGGCAATAAGTATGAGATTGATTTATTTTAATTAAAACTTAAGAAGTTCAAAAATATCTACATGTTTAATTATATTCCATGAAGCCAAAAGCAACAGGTTGTGGGTTCGATTTCCATTCGAGGATATGAAATATTTTCATTAAATGAAAATATTTAGGCAAAGCGCAGTTTTGAGGTCCGCAACAAGCAATGCCTCCACAATTCGGTGGAAAGTGTGGAGTGGAGTGTCTTAACACTACGCTTTTTCTGCCTACCCTTCTACATGCAGGATATGGCGTGAAACTGAAAAAGAATCTATGGAAAAACCAAGACTAGAGTACAAAACATAATTTTACCAGTAAGCACGCATCCGACCAACATAAACAGGAACCCGAATATAGGCAGGATGATTTGACAGTTCGCAGCCACCACCACGCCCGCGACCGCCAGCCCACCCTCCACCTTCTCCACCCTCAGTCGTGATATGGCTGGCGGACATCGTGGCTTGCCCGCCGGAGCGCGGACTAGCGGCTCTCCTGGGGGAGACGTTGTCCTGTAACAATAAAATGTTGAGTTAATTATATAAAAATAATATAGTATTTTTTTATTTTTAGGCCGCAGTGGCGCAGCGGCACAAAGTCCAACTGCAAACGCGGCAGTTGACGTTGGATTCCCATTTCCAGTTGTTCTGCTTTTATGTGGTAAAAATACAAAGTTTTGATCTGTTCTTCGAGATTGAGCAGTAATTGAGGGTACAGAGTGTCACTAGAATCAACACTAGAATTTGCTTTGCTTTGCTTACCCTACCATACGCGAGTTGAGCGTTAAGCTAAAATTATATTTTTTTAGTTACATTAACATCAGGACTAAAGATGTAAGGAAATTCTGATCACTTTGTCAATAGGAAGTTGAAATTTGAATTACCATAGGTCATTCAATTAAGTGTAGCTTAATAAAATTGGGCGAATAGCAAAGAATAGAGTATCCCGATACTATCGCTCTCTCTGTGATAAATGTATTTATTATAATAAGTGCAGAGTTCGTTTTGACGATATAAAATATACACCATTTGTGAGCATCGACATATAAGTGAAGCGAAACACAACAATACACTTGTTCACAGGAAATTGCATAAAAACTCGTACGGACAATGGCATGACGGAGGCCTGACATTCGAAATTTAATTTTAGAGAAATGCCTTAATTCAATGATGATACCATTCGCTTTGTTCGGTTTTCATATTATCTAAATAAATGTTTATTTAGATAGTGTTGCTACATTTTTAATGTATTTGACTTTTGTTTTTAAATATGTATGATTTTTTTAATTCCCACGGGTATATTGAACTCGATCAGTCAGTACCTATATGTGAAATAAATTGCTGAGATCCATTAATTGCTTTATGATTGATTGATTATTTAATTAAATTGGCTGATTGTAACTATGTCTTAGTCATGCTCTCTAAATAGAAATACCAAAAAAAAGATACATAATATTCAAATGGCTGTCAGGTCGGAAACCACTGTAAGGAATATATAATCTTTTTTGCAAAATTAGTTTTTAGTGTTCACTTACATACAAAGATATATTATCAATATTTATAAGCGATATATTTCGGCTCTTAACACCAAAAAGAAATTCAACATTACAATAGCTTTTAAAAATTAACATCAACTTAGACTACAATTAAAAAGAAAATATCTATAATTCTATACAATCTAGGTAAGGTGGAAGATTACGACACTACATCATTTTTAAAATTAAAATTGATTAATCTAAAACAACACTTAACAATTTCTATGAGATAGTATTAAATATCGTTTTCAAAGTACATATTTAACTACGGTTGACTCAGTAGTGATTTAGTCAGCCTTGCTCCATAGTGAAAGATATTTTCGTGCTATCCACACATTGTTTCGTAAAAATAAAATTGGCACTTTTACGATTTCTTAGTTGTTATACGATGATTGATTTATGGGAGGCTTGATGGCTGTTTGTATGATTTATTTTATAGAGTGGGATTCACTATTAAGAAGTAAAAATGTACATCATCATAAATTATCTTAGTTCTAAAATGTATGAAACCATACATTACATTTATTTCATACAGTATATTTTCACTAAAACTTTTGAAATACATAAATATTTCAGTGAATCGTTGAAAATGTAAGTGGAAATGAGGTAAAGACGATTAATGACACAAATATATTATCACATTTTAATGATAGCTCAGAACAGCGTTTTAAATATATGTTTTGATACAGTTTTCGCCTCTATTCAGTTTGAACTCCAAATATACAGTTTTTTGGCTGTTGTTCAGCTAACTTTTGGTCTACATACCAAACCTGAGGTCCAAATTTATAATACTTCGAGGTAGACCAGTCAGTCACCTTTTCAGATATAAATACATACATATAATAAAAGAATATTTTCTATTTTTTGTATAATAATTTTGTTTAAATTTTTTTAATGTCTTATACATACATATATTCTCGTGCGTCAATAAGCACTCAAGCCTTAAGATTTAGTGATCTCAGTATGTATTAAAGAGTTTTTCTATCTACTTTAATTTTTTTATAACTAATTCTATTATCTTTAAATGGGTAATTCTATCAACAAAACTAACGTTACGGTATACGTTACCAATAACGTAATCCATGATAAAAATATAGTACCCACTCCTAATATAATTGCATCATACGATTCGTTTCTTAGATTTATTTTAGTTTCATGCTTTATTTTGCACGTTGCAGGTTAGACCGAGGGAACCTGGGAACCCACCGTTTAGACACTCCATTCTCATTAATATACTTTCATTTCCCACTTTCCGTCGAATTTTGAAGGCATTGCGTGTTGAGTGGCGAAATTGTTTAATATAAATGATATTTTCTCAATGTAAGTTCCCATTTTATACTTTTAATCCAAATTTTTAATGTATTAAACATTAAAAATATAAAAATTGCACTTTTCGTGTAAAATCTGACCCACAATTAATTATTAAAGTCGTGAGAACTCTGACATATAATGGAAACGTATTAAATTTTAATACCATGCTATTATTATGAATATACTTCTTCTTCTGTTATGTTGACCACTTTTTCCCATGGCACAGAAAATTATATGTTATCTGCATTCTGCGAAAAGTAGCAGACATTTGTTTTGTTCCTTTTATTTTAATAACTAAAATATATATAAAAGAATTGAAATATATTTGTATATGGAATTCGCTGTATCCCGCATAGAGCAGGGTAGGCAGGGGGAACCTTGTGTTTCCGACTTTACGCCGAATTTTGGAGGCATTGCGTGTAAAGTGGCGGAACTCAACGCTGCACTTTGTTTCGTTACCAGAGCGAAAAAGAGAAAATATTAAATATTTAATTTCCTCGAATATCGTACCCACAACCTGTCGTGTTTACAGTTGCACGCTGCGCCACGACTGGCATTACTGGCACTTACATAAAAATACGTTATATACATAAGTATATATATTTTAAACATTACATATCGTTTACTTATAGTTAATTTTAAAACATGTGTTGATGATAGGAACTACACCATAAATATTATTGGCTAAGATGAAACAAGGACTCTTTTACTTAAAAAATCTTTTATCGCAATCAATTCAGTGTTTTTTTATTTAAATTTGAGCTATGGTTCTAAAGCACTAAGAAATATATTTAACTAAATTTAAAAGGCAAATAAAAAAGAAATTATATTAAAAGCAATTTTATAAATATGTATTTTTTTTACTCAAATATCATTCACGTGAACCATGTCACGTTTATAGTGCATGATAGAGAACAAAAATTTTGTGGCTAGTAACAAGAGTGCTAAATATATTGGGAGACATCACGACTGTAATGCGTCGTCGTTTCACTAAATAGTGATAAAACGGAAATAGCTTCGTATAAATAAGCAAATAAAACAGTTATTTTAATGTAAATAGAAAAATTATCAATAGTGGATTGAAATCCAGCTGTGTTTGAAAAGTTTATACGGATCTCTGAGAAATTTATAAAATTTTAAGGTCTAAAATTAAAAATCAAAATTATATCAGCTTCACACTGTCAGCTGTATCCTGCACAAAGCAAGGTAGGCAGAGGGAATCTAGTATTAAAAAACTCCGCTCCCTACGTTCAACCGAGTTCTGGGGATACTGCTTGTAGTGTGGCGGGGCTCAACGCCGCGCTTTCTCTCGACACCAGAGCGAAGAAATGTATAATAATATTAATGTTAATAAATATTTAATTTGACACAACAAGTTGATATTACTTCACACTTTGTGAAAAAAAAATAAAGTTACGTAACTTAATACGCGGTGCTTCTTAAACTTTACGTATGTATGTATGTACATATATTTTTACCACTTATGCCAATTGATATTACATTATTCTAATCCTTTATTTTCCATTATTTGGTGATAAATAATGAATTTATTGCTATTAAAGTATATATATATTGATATCCAAATTTAAAATATATAAAAATATATTTATATTGAAAAAAAAAACAACATTTTGTTTATTCTAATTGGATATTGTTTAAACTTAAACGAACAAAAGAAATGATGACGTTACAACAACTTGAAGGATAAATGTGTAGGAGCGTGAACATTTTGACAAAAAGTTGTATTCCTTTCCGCTTTAAAACGTAATGGCTGGACTGCGAGGCTGAGTTATTGAGTACACTCGTTGCACTTAAAAAGAAGTCCAGTTCGTTGAAAATTTCATTTCCATACAAAACTTTTCAAAGAGCTAAACAAATGATCTACAATATTTGCGAAGTTGTTTAGATTTTTCATGAAAATTGCATTTTGTGCAGCAATAACACCAGAAAATTTAGTTTATTATAAAGTATATATAGGTAACAAAAAAAATCAGCATTACGCTCTATTTCACACACACACTTCTGTGTAGGTAGAGGTAACTTAGTTTTAAGACATTCCATTTCCCATTTTCTGCCGAAAACTCGCGTGGAGGAAAGCGTTGCGTGGAGGAATCGCGTGTTCGACACCAGAGCGAAGTAATGAAAATATACATTTAAATAAATATTTTATTTCCACGAATGGAGATCGAACCTACAACCATTGGCCTTCACAGTCACATATTTGTGCCCCTGCGCTACGATTGGCGTCATTATTATTTAGGTTACAATATTGATCAAGACACACGCAAGACATTCACTAGGCGGAAATGGATAAAAATTTAAAATACAAGTTAATTTATGAGTTGTTTAGTTTAGTTAGTGTTTGAATAAAACAAAATATTATTATAACTCGATCGACTCGATCTCCGAAAATCGATATTTAGTTTAATATTTAATGATGGCAAATGACCGATGGAAAAGAATATATATGTTACGTAGATAAAAGATTATATTATTTTTATTATAGCGAAAATATTTTGTTAGTAATAGCTCAACCGTTGGATTGAATCCACGACGTTTGTATGATAACCATATTAAGCAAAACGTTTTAGTCAAGTTTTTTGTTGAAATAATTCAACTACATTCAATATTATTGTGGTCAGACTACTGTATGAGAATCGATTATTTAATACAATAATTAGTAATCAACGAGCGTACTTATACTTGTACATATGAAGAATAAAATTATAATACAATAGGTGCCAAATACTATATCAATAAAGGGCATAGATTAAAAAAAATATCGGCATATTATATTGAGTTAAATACTCTTTGTACCGTTCTCCACCTTATGTCAAATTCTAGCTAAATCGACAACATCAAAACATTTAAGAAACTAAGCCTACGTCTTAAAAGGATTTGAACCTACAATAGTATTTTAATTTTTATATACATATAAAAATATTTAAATTTTATATACATATAAAAATATTTTTCCTCACATATATTAGATATCTCATTGTTATTCTGTAAATAATTGACAACGGGCAACGCGCAGACGCATCTATGAACATCGGTTAGGGAATGGAGGCGAACGCTGAATGGAAATTTCTCAAAAATAATATTGGAAAAAATGAGATTTTTTACATCTCAAAAGTCACGGGCGTGGACTTGTTCCAAATAAACTCGATACTTTTATTTAATTTTAGCAAAACTTCATACGTCTCGTCGTTGGCTAACGACATTTGACACTTGACTGAGAGGAAAGTTTCACAATATATGTATATGTATAGGTTGTTTGAAATAGAGTTGACACCTTCGTGGTACTGTGGATATGTTTCGATTGAATAAGATACAATTATAAATTCAATCGCCTATTGATAAATCGACATTTTCAATATCGAATTAAACAGTCGATTTACAATTTAGATTCACTTTGTTAATAAATATTAATCTATTTATTTTCACATTGTATCTCGCCTATAGCAGGATGGGCAGAGGGAATCTAGTGCTTAGACTCTCCTTTCCCAACTTTCCGTGATATGACGCATTGCGTGTTGAGAGGCGGAACACTACTCCGCTCTTTCTCTTGTTACCAGAACGAGGAAATCAAAATATTAATAAATAATAACTCATCCTTGCGAGTGATACTTGAACCCACAATCGTCGCGTTTAAAGTCACACGCTTTTGCCACTGCGCCACGAGTCATCTATCTATTCACATTAACCGCAATATGTACTAACGTCCGTTTATATTTTAATTCATTACGAAGCCAACGTTGTGTAATTTTTTAAAGGAAGTTCTTTTAATACAATAAATAGTTCTTCCGGTCTAATCTTCGACGTCAATGATATGGAATACTAAAAACGTTACCAGAATATTAAGCACTTGTGTCGTTTTTCATTCATTCATCTACCCTTAATTACCACAATATTTCAAAGTAATATATATTTTTTTCTGTTATTAGAGAATATTATAAAATATTCCAATATTTTTTTTTAGTAACTCTAATATAATCAATTAGAAAGCATATATAATTATTGACATTACAATATCTTCAACTAAAAAACATATTAAAATTCTATATTTAAGAGATTAACCAGATAAACCAGTATATTATCTTATATAGAGAATTTTTTTTATTTGTATTCCCTGTACGGTATGCTGCATTATATAGCTTTGTTTATTTAAAATATAACCGCAACTTTTGCACATTAAATGTTCACTCGAGGGAAAACATTATTTTCATTTACTTGCTTTAGCATCAAAACAAAGCGCGGCGTTGAGCTACGCCACTGCGCACGCAACGTCTCAAAACGTGGGCGGTAACTGAGGAATGGAGTACCTAGACATTAGGTTTCATCTTCATCCGTTCCCCATTTTTCGCCGAACTCTGGAGGCATTGAGTGTTAAGTGGCAAAACTTAGCGCCGCGCTTTCCCTCGACATCAGAACGAAAAAAAATATTTCATTTACTCGAGGGCGAATCGAATCCACAACTTATCGTGTTTACAGTCACAATTTGTGCCCCTGCGCCACGACTGGCCTCATAGATCGGTACTATAATATAATACAATACAATACAATAGAGAATGCCACAACCGGATTGTATTAATATCTTATTATCAATAAATCCCGACTGATATCCACTAGGATAGAAAGCAATTAACATCGATCCGTATCTCGAGCTTTAATCTAATCGGGACCATTGAATACCTTAATGCAGTAACAATTACATAGTTAATTAAAGAGCGTCAGTAGAACTGAATATTGTTAGTTAACTATCGAATACTAGAATTTATTTTCTTTAAGACTATAGAATTTTTTTTTCTTGTATTATTGTTTAAAAATTTAATAAATATTACCTTTTTTCTATACTTATCATACTAATAAAATTTGAGAAAATAAAACAATAATACAGAAAATAGCATGAACAATATATAAAAGTGAATTTATACGTGGTAGAAGTAGGAGAGAGGTGTAACGGCGAAATCTATCTATTGTTGGCTCAAGTAGCCTCACGGCTTGTCTAAAACTGTTAATAATTAATTTCTAGAACGTACTTCAAAGGTGATACTAATAGAGTCATTTCTAATTTGGTTTCCACAGAGAGAGGAGCTCAGACTGTTCTTAAATCTACACTTGGGACTTCAGTCCTAGACATTGCTCTGACCAACAGCCGAAATGTAAATCCATGGAAGCTTCTTAGCAAGCTTTTTAACCTCACGTATTTGCCGCATATAGCAGGGTTGGGTTTTCTATTTTCCATCGATTTCTAGAGGCGGAATGCGTGTTCAGCGGCGGAACTCAACGCTACGTTTTGCCTCGATACCATAGCGAAGAAATGAAAATATTAAATATTTCATTTCTCAGGGAATCGAACCCACAACCTGTCGTGTTCATAGTCACTCTTTGGGCTCCTGCGCCACCTCTAAGTAGTTTCTTCTCATATAATAAATAAAAATACTAATCCATAATCCATGTGAAGCTTCTAACGGAATTGGTATGTGATAATAAGAATTTATGATCAATATTTATTTTGGTCAATTCCAATGTTATGGCGCTCTTATATTTTATCGTCCATTAGGGCTGAGTGTTAACGCGTTTACATTGTTCCAATCCGACAGAGAGCCTCGCGTAAATATGTGGGGTGAATGGAATTTAAATTATCTTTATTATCTTTATTTTGTAATACATTCTCTATGAATATCAATGACAAGGTCAACCTAATTTTTTTACATAAATTCGCAAATATATAATAATGAAAGAAGTGATATTTTGAAAATATTTAGTGTATGTCAAAAATATCAGTACTTTCTTAGTACTCATATTTTTTCTTTTTTACCCAAACTGACATTTGAAATTTAAACATGTTGTAAGTTCGAAGTAAAGTTTTTCGAAGAAAATGGACTATGAAAAGAACATAAAAAAAATTGTTTATTTATTAAGAGTTTCTTAATTTCGCAAAAACTTTACATTTATACTATGAAATATATTAATATCGTAATGTAAACGGGCTTGCCAACATAACCGTACGAGCCAATGGCGTCGATTTACCGTAGTGTTTCCGATCCAGTGATTACTGACAAATGTCCAGAGATCCGCTCTATTGTAGCGTGTCATTTGAGTTGACTACTTGTCAAGGTTTTGAAAATGACGATAAATTATTAAAAAAACTCCTTTTTTATTTATACTTACTTTTTTAGTATGTATATCTATATTTTTTAAATATGTTGTAAAAAAATCAGCTTCCCGCTACGTCCCGCACACAGCAGGGTAGGCAGAGGGAACCTAGTGCTAAGACACTCCATTCCCCATTTTTCCCCGATATCTAGAGGCATTGCGTGTTGAGTGGCGGAACCAACGCCGCGCTTTGCCTCGACACCAGAGTAATGAAAATATAAATTTTTAATAAATATTTGATGAAATACATCACCTTGAGTGGGGATCGAACCCACAATTATTCGATTTTACAGTCACATGTT
>DWAP01002527.1:0-13343 GCA_018230625.1 Heliconius eleuchia | reverse complement strand
GGGATGAACATAGGTTACTTTATTTTTCTCATGATTGTAATTTTCTCGATATATAGTAATATATTAAATGATATTTTAATTTGACAAGCAATATATTCTGCCATTATATAACAACCGTCGCTAAGCAACAAAGAATTGTTGTTTTAACAATAAGAGTTGCCAAAAATGATTTTCCTCAACTCTTACGTGCGCTGACTCAACCTTAAGAGATATAATATGAAAATAATGTTTTATAAAAATATTGTCCTTTAAAAAATCTATTGAAAAAGTCTGCGGTAGTATTTGTTTATCCCTGAAGGTTGAGCCACAGTTACCATTTTAATATATTTAATTTAAATTTATCGGATTATTGTTAATGTGTTTTGTATAATTTGGTTTTCATCCTTATCAAAATAAATATTATAGTCATCTTTAGCATTTCACCTAGATTAAAATTATATTTTACTATACACCATTCTAATAAACAGTTAATATTTATTAGAATTATGTGAGATAGCCGCACGATATGACCGACTCGAACAGGCAGACGACGGTTTTGTTAATTTTTATACATTTTGGATCTACTGTTAATTGTTATGTGGTTATTTGCTGTTTATTATTAATTTATATTTTTCTTTGGTTCTTCGTTTATTCGAGTAGTAGGTTGGTTAGATTTTCATTAATTTCTTGGTGTGGTGTAAGTTTCGGCCCTGCGCGACATCGGCATAATATTATTTAAGTACTATACTATATATTATTTAAGTACTAGCTTTTGCCCGCGACTTCATCCGCGCTTCCGTCGCTCTTCGTAAAAAAATAGCATAATCTCCTTCCTCAAGGTTTTGATTTAATAGGCAGATTAACTTTCGTATTTTAGTAGGGCAATATAATATATTTATCCACAATACTGTTGAAAAATATAAGGAACCGCAGAATATAATTATTAGTAGCTGTACCTGCGAATCCGCCACGTTTGTGTAACTCCTTGTTTGGTATTAAGTTAATATATTTATTATATATAGATATAATTTAAAATACTTCAGCGCAAAGCTTCCGGGTAAACTATGTTAAGAGTTGACCCGTCCGGCACGGGAACGTAAAGGTTCCTAGAACTGCGAAAAATTGACCATGCGAGAAACAAGTAACACTGAGATCTACTCCAGCAACACGAAAAGTCTGCCCTTGAGCCTTATTTATCGTCATTGCATAACACACCCAATTGCGTTCTGGGAATTGCGTTCTTTTAAATTGGAATGGAAAATTATTTGTATTTATGGGAATTCTGGGAATAAAGACGGTTTCTCCTGCACCGCAACCTGTTAAAATTTGAGCCTCGATTACATTTTGTTGCAACTGGGTTACTTGGTGTAGGTGTAGGTGGTCTTAAATTTCGGAGCAGAATTATCATTATTTAGGCTTATATTTTCTTACCAATCCTATTAAAAACTTAAAAATTTCATAAATATATTTAATAGACATTCATATACTTCAAGCGGGCGAAGCCGCGTCCGGTCCCGCTAGTATAACATATATCATATCGTATAACCAACCAATTTTCCCGAATTGCACTTAAATCATATTAAATAAAAAAATAAGCGAGCAAAGCCTACAATATCACAATATATGGAGGTGTTTAGTATATTTTTATCAACTTTATTAGGTACTTTTAAAACGTGGGTGGGGCTTAATGAAGTGATTGGAAGTCTTCAGATTAAGCCTTTAAACCTTCAGGTTTTGCCTTTCGGATTATGTGCTATAACTTATGAATAATTAACGAACCTATTATAAATCGATTTGCTTGTGCCTTTTGCCAATGAGAAACACTTGATGAAAGTACCTGCATAATGAAGACAACACCTTAAATTATCTTCCATTCCTTGTTTTAAAGCTGATCTATTTTGTTGATAATTAATCAGAATTGAAATTTATAATATAAATTTATATTATAGAAAAAAGTATATGTACAGATTTTGAACAAAAACCTGGAGTTATCGAACTTAAGGCGGTTTTTTTCTAAAAAAAATGGTTCACGCTTCATCCTGCAAATAGCAGCGTAAGCAAAAGTGGAATATCTTTCCCCGCTTTTAGCCCAATTTCGAGTAGCCTCTTGAGTAGCGGAGCTCAACTCTATCCTACTTTGCCATTAAGACCTACTTTGCCATTAATAATAATACTAATTGAAGTAAAATGAAAACCATTTAACAATTGTTAATACGTTAGAGTATTCTGAGGTAATTAATATACTTATACAAAAACCCTTTTAAGGATAAATCTATTGGATCTCCTTGAAAAGTTTCAAAGGAAAACGTTGACTCTTTTCTTAATCGTTCAAGGTTTTTTGTATCTGAATAAATGAAATAAAAATGATAACGGCCATGGCCTTGACTTTTGTAGGATTTATTAGGAAAATTTATTTGTTTGAAGAATGAACTAGAATTCGTCGATTTACAAAAAAATATTATTATACGATTTTTTTGATGGTGCAATCGTTCAGTATTACTTTTAAAAAAAATCTACACTGTTCTTTTTTTAGTTTTTTATGCGGTTGGGGTTTTATTTTTTTTACTGACTTTCTTGGCATTTTGTAAGATCTTAAAAAATGTTATTTTTACTTTAAAGAGCATACTTTCTCATTACTTCCACTACCATCACGACAGGATCCGTTGATGTATATCTATAAGCACGTAGTATATATTTAATTTATTATGATGACCATATATTTGCCACTTGTAGGCACCATGCTTCATCGACATTTTTGTACTTTATGAAAACTTATTTATGTTATTACTATACTATTTTACTTTTAGTATGTAAAAAATATATTTTATGTTCATAAATCAAGAAATGTACCAATAATCTGAATTTTGAAAAATAATCAGAAATTTTATGAAAATATATGTAAAAGCACATGTCAACCATAAGTTGTAAAACGTAGTACTGTGGCGGCTTAGCCTTTTGTTTGTTGTTTATGTAAAAAAATGAGTAGTATTTAGTTTTTCTATTGTTCACCCTTACTTTTCACTACTTTTGTGCACTCACCAGCATATCATTGTGTAGCCTATGCGGGCAAAGCCGCGAGCAAACCTCTAGTATATTATAAAACGATGCTATATCATATGATTACCATATTTTAAAATATAACTTTCTAATCATTTATAACCCGAAAATGTATGAAAAAAATGTCATACAAATCGTAATCTAAAGGAAAAAATCATATCTCAAAACATAGCTAGGATTTATTTTATTTTATTTTGGACATCCTATAGGTAGACCTATGGAGTTTTTTTTAGTTCATCGCGGTATCTAGATAATTACGATAATAATAAAAAAATAAATAAAAATAAAGAATAAAAAAAAATAAAAATCTTTTATTTTCAAGCAACATAGGATCATAGTTGGTTAGTACAATGAATTAATTAAGAACAATGTTAGTAAAATAAATACTTAAATAGGTACATACAGGTATGAAAACCATGGCGGCCTTACGTAAATTAAGGCATGCTTATATATAAAAATAAGCCAAACCTAAAGGATATTATAATAAAGGCTTCAACTTTTAATACGTTGGTTAAATTTGTGCACAAGCGAGACCGGACCGGTTATCGCAGTGCGTGGGACGTATGCAAGTATTGATTTTGCCATTGAATAGATATCGTCCATCTGATTTTCTAGTAATGAATGTCCGAATATATTATGAAAAATTATATTGTCATCAAGATTAGAATTAGTTAGTATACGTTTTCAAAATTATTTTAGTTAATTTGATTCTTATATTTTTTTAGCTTCACGCTGTGTCCTACATATATAGCACATATATAGGCAAAGAGAACCTGGGAACCTTAGTAATGTTAACACACTTCCCATTTAGACACCTTATTTCTCCAGTTTCCGCAGAATTCTGGAGGCTTTTCATGGAACAGAACGCCGAGCCTTGCCAGAGGCAAAAAAATAAATATTAAATATTTCATTTCTTCGAGTAGAAATCGAACACACAAGCTTTCACGTATACAGTCACACACTTGTGCCACTACCCTCCCCGTTTCTTTTATCATTTTTGTTTTTTTCCGCAAAAGTAAAACTTAATGATGGTTGTCATAAACTCTGAAAGTATTTATTTAATAAGAAAATTTAAATATTTTTCTAAGTCCTCCCAAAATATCAAAGATTACAACGGTAGCAGTTTATTTTAGAACAAGTATAAAGTACGGTAAAATCCAAATATTTTGTTAATTAAAAGTTTTACCGTATAAATTATTTTAAATCAATTATGTATTTTATTTATATATCACTTTTGATTTTTCAATCTTCCTTTTCACAATCAATCATTACTTCATTTCATGAAAGACATCATTATTAGGAATCCAATTGAAATCTTCTCCCCCAAAATTAAGAAAAGGCACGTCTGAAGACTCCATGACCGGAAAATTAACACTTGTTCGTTAGAAATTCAAAGTAAATTAGTTTATCGGATTACAATCGAATATTAGTTGTAGTGTTAACGGTAAACCTAAAAAGCTTGGTATTCATTTTGTAAAAATGAAAAATAAATAATGTTTTTAGGAATGATATCTTCACTTTATTTACCTTTTTCGGCTCTTAGTAATTGTGCCGAATTGTGAAATTCATAAATGTAGTGTATGGAAGTTTTTTGTTACTATTGATTATATTTGAGGCCAGTCTTGGAATTAAATATTTATTTCAATTTATATTTCCATTTCTTAGCTCTGGTGTCGAAGCAAAGCGCGGCGTTAACACTAGGTTCCCTCTGCCTACCCTGCTGTGTGCGGGATGTAGCGTGAAGCTGATTTTTTGAAACGGTTATAGTAGAAGAGAGCGTGGTTCAAAGGCCCTGGGGTAACTTGTGCCGACAATAACATATCGAAAACAGCACGGCGTTCAATTTAATTACGCCAGTAGTCCGGACCGAGCAGTGACGGGATCCTCAAAGACCACGTATGTATTTTCTATTTTCTTAGTAAATATTGACATGTCAATATTTTTTGATTTCACATTAACATTTTCTGTGTTTTTATTTTATTCTATTTAATTCAAGAGTTTTTGAAAAATGTTTCTTTCATTATTTAGGAATCGGTGCAATTTTGATGTTATCGTTAAATAATAATGAATTAGCTATTACTTAATTTCCTCGCGAGACAAAGCCTGGCGTTTGGTTCCGCTTATCAAAAGAATGTGAAGTGTCTTACACCAGAACTAGATACTGTATGCGGGATACAGTGTGAAGCTAAAAAAATATATCTATACATCATCGAATTTTCTTTTTTTATATAATCTTCTCAAAGGAGTCTCCAAACATAGCCCGACTGCAGTTTGCTGCACTCACTTTGTACATATCCTTATAATTTATATGCATAACTATGTTATAATTTATATGCATAAATAAATATTGACTGTTAATATTTATTTCTTAACGAAGTATTTAGTATGTGCGATCAAAACCGCAAGACGTAGTCGTCTATGCGGTGACTGTAATGGACGGAACTGTTTATTTGTCGGAGAGAACATAACATGAGGAACACCAAAATTTAATAAGAATATTTTTTAAGAGAGGTGGGGGGATCTCGATTGGCTTTTGAAAACACTATAACAAAGAAATTGGTGGACGCTATATCCCACACACATACGAGTAGACAAAGAGAACCCAGTGTTGAGACACTCCGTCCCCCTCTATCTGCCAAATTCTTGAGGCATTGCGTCTTGAGTGGCGGAACTCAACACCTCGCATTGTCTTGACACCAAAGCGAAGAAATTTAAAATATAAATTGAAAAATAAATATTTCATTAGTTCTCAAGTAGGGATCGAACCCACAACCAGTCGTGTTTACAGTCACACACTTGTGATGCCCCTGCGCGACTACTGGCCTCTTTTAATTAGAAACGTCGTCGTACTCGTCGTACTCAATTTCATAATTATCCTTTCATAAGGCAAATTGAAAGAAAATGTATATATGAAGAAGGTTTTTAGTCAAATCGTAAATACTATATTAACGTTTTAAAGTTTTCTTTAGGGGCAAAATTTTTAATTTTTAATTTTAGTTCAATCAGAAAATTTGTGTTGAATAATGAAAAATTAATATGTGAAGTCTAACTGGAAATCTATGGAATATATGTATATAGACTAATGGAGAGCCCAATTTACTCGTGTAGATGAATCGCTCGCTCTGGTATCAAGCTAATGCGGGGTGCTGAATTCTGCCACTCAATACACAATGCCTCCAAAATTCGACGAAAAGTGAAGAACAGAAATGTCGTAATGGAAACGGAATATTTTAACACTAGTTTACTAGGTCCTTGCTACGTGCGAGGTACATGCGGGGTACAACTGCAAAATCACAAACGTTTCAGACATAAACATTGCATTGAGAACTCGCAACCGGCGTTTATAACCTACATTTCCCTACTGCACCATGCCCTATTTCTTTTGTGTATACTTATTCAATCAATAAACGATTTTTCAAATATCACAATATCAACAACAATTTCAAATATCAACAATTTCACACCTACATAACCTAAATATTTGCGCCAAATTCAACAGTAATATGTGGTACGGATACACAAACAGATTGAACCATAAGAAACCATGTTATCCTTATATCTTAAGACTGAAGAGTTATTTTCAGAATATCGTAACTTTGTTGCCCCCTGTACGTGATTTACGCACTCATTGTGTATGAAAATAACATCATTGACTACATTCGATTAATGTGCAAGAATTGATTGAAATATTAACGAGCGAAACATTCTCTTATGACCAAACAGAAGGCCATAGCTTTAGAAATGCTCAGCAAATATCTTAAATTATTGTGACTAAATATTTAGTTTAGTAAACCTGTACTGAAACAGTCTTCGATTCAGTTTTCACACTTTGGAGCTGAATTAATGTCATTAATATTTATAAAATATAGCCATTTGTATCGCAAAACACGCTATTTCGACACTATAAAGGGATTCAAAATTAATAGAGTACTTCTGGACGACCTAGAATTATGAAATTTGGCAGCTAGCATCTACGGGTAGTACTGGAAAGAAAAAATCACTATATATTAGTGGAAATTATATATTTATGGTTAAAATAAAATAAAAATAGCCTTAAAAGGGTGGTAAAATTTGGTATTAAAGCAGCTAATTCAAGTGAGGTAGCAGATAAAAGGGTTTTGGGTAACCTAAGCGGCACCCTTGGTGTGTGAGCTCGACTCGCGCTTCACCGATATTTTGTATAATATAAAATTTAAATGGTAAATGTGTAAGCAATAACATTATCAATATATTTTAGCAAAATTGAATCCAAGACCAATAGCCATACAAGGTTTTTACAATTTTATTATGATTTCTATATTAGCAGTAGGCAAAGGGAGCCTAAAAATCTAGTGTTAAAACACTCCGTTTCCTTTAAGGTACTTACGTTCTCCACTTTCCATCGAATTTTGAAGACCCTTTTGCCCCATAACCAGTGCAGGTATTAAAAATATTCAATATTTAATTTCTTCGAGATAGAATCAAACCCACAATCTGTTCTGCCAACAATCACTGCTCCTACTACCCCTGCGCCACGACTGGCCTCAAATATCATATTGTGTTGTGAGCTCGTAACTATAAAATATAATTTTATAGAAAAACCTACTCTACGAGAATATGCGAATCGGTTAATAGGTAATCAAAATATTTCTAATATAACTAGTTATATTAGAACATCTAAGACGAAGAACATCTATACTTCAATACTCAAATAACAAAGCTGTTGTACCCTCATGTAATATATCGAGGAAGGCTATATATAATCTGTATTAACATTGTGTTATGATCATTAGTTACAATGAAATAAAAAGGAAGTTTCAGAGTTTTCGAGACATGATGCACCGAGCGAGCAAAGACACGGGTAAAGTTAGTATATAACGTGTTTATTTGTAAAATGTTTACCTTACTATAGTCGTTCAGAAGTTTGCCCAAACCAGAAGTAGTCGGATTAGAACCGAGTACAGTGTCATGAAGGGGATAGACAGTGGTGCAATGCCATTCTAGATCTAAAATCTAAAATGAAAACGAAAAACTCCTAACTCCTTAAAGCTTATCCATTAAGGATAGTTTATTGACAGTATACAACTATATTTAGTTGTTTTACATTTTATGAATAAAAAGAAAATATCTTATAACGATCTACGATTGTTCAATGGTATAATTTTAAAAACGTTTTAATCTCTCGTTATATGTATATATACCTATATATTTTTACATATGTACATATTATGTACGATGTACGTAAAATATTGCATAATCTTATTTCATTTAAGTATTGAAAGTACGCACCGTTTTAATTAAAAATCAAATTCTATTCCGTTGTGTTTTCGTTTTAAGGCCGGAAACGTTTCCGGGCATAGCTGGGACATGTACGAAACAAAAAATGATATTTATTGATCGGTACGCGTAGGTATGATTTATGTATAGCCGTTCTTACTCTCGAAAGTGATTGATAATATCTATTGCTTCATTAGGGAGTGCCTAATCTACCTACACGACCACATCTACACACGTGACCAAATTTAACAATTCTACTACGGGTAGCGTTGCTTAAGTGTTATCTGTCAGTAATTTAGTAACTTTTATTACGGATAATCATTATTTAAATAATAAAAAAATATTACAGTAACTGCCTTAAAACAGAGTGGAACACCGTTCGTCCATTACCGGGTAGATTAATGAGCACCATTTAAATATTGGTTTAGATATTGAGTGTCCACTCTAACGAATTACTTATACCTTTTATACACCAATCATCTAAATTAGGAATCTATTAGATTTCTTTTCTGTTAGGTTTATTTTTTAGCTTCACACTGTATCCCGTACGTAGCGTAGCACAAAGTAGGCAGAGGGAACCTGGGAAGTTAGTGTTAAGACACTCTGTTCCACCAAATTCTGGAGACATTGCGTGTTGAGCGGCGGAACCCAACGCCGCAATAGATATTGAGTGAACACTCTAACAAATTGCTTATATTTAATTACTTTTATACATCAATCAACTAAATTGGAAACCTATTACTTTTTTTTTCTTTTGGTTTCACGCTGTATCCCGCACATAGCAGGGTAGGCAGTGGGAACCCGGGAAACTAGTGATAGATTTCCCAATTTACACCGAATTCAGGTGGTGTTGAGTGGCGGAACTCAACGCCGCAATGAATGTAATGAAAACTTAATGTACACTCTAAAGAATTATTTATACATCTTCTCTCACACCAATCTAAAGATCTAATAGAATTATGAAAAGATAATTTTTTTTTATATAATAGCTAAAAATCTACAATAGGAATTTAACTAACATATAATATACAATGTACATAAAGTTGATAAGTTATTTAATTATTAATCACGAAATCTCGAAAACTATTTGCGCTATGAACATGAAATTTCACAGGAAAACTATAAGTAGTATTATACATATATTAGATATGAAGAGATTTTACTGTAAAGAGGACGGGTTATGGGTTCGATTCCCGCTCAAAGAAATTAAAATATTTAATATTTGCATTTCCTCACTCTGGTAACGAAGCAAAGCGTGACGTTGAGTTCCGTCACTTAACAGGCAGTGTCTCCAGAATTCTGTGGAAAATGGGAAACGGAAGTGTCTTAATAAGCACGTCTTAACAACAACAACTTTGTCACGGCATTAGATCCTTACTCCTTATAGCGATCTTCTGTATAAAATTAATGTATTATTCAAAAGGCAAAGACAAAGGGTTGATAATCATCATATTAATATTATAAATGTGAAAGTAAGTTTGTTTGTTGCGCTTTCACGCCAAAACTACTCAACCGATTATTATTAAACTTAGAACATATACTTTTATATGTATTAAAAAGAATATAGAATACTTTTTATTAATAAAAAAACATTTGAAATTGACATATTAAAGGAACATATACAAGATAATATAATTATGAATGTTAATGAAATAAAAGCCTAAGTTATGTTTTATGGCATTCAATAACTAACATGCGAAATGTGTGTTTAAAGTTCATTCTGTAGTTTAAATTTCATGTACTTAGATCCATTATGGTATCAAATAGACGAGCGAGAAATCTAAATTTTGAGGTTTCTGTATGTATGTTCATATACTAGATGTTGTCTGCAACTATGCTCGCGTGAATAATTACCCCTACCAATATTTACTATTCTAAATAGCGTAGATTGAGTGTAAACAAATTTTTTCATTTCACTATAACGGAGTAGTTTTTGCGTAAAAGCGTAACAAATGAACTTACATTCACATTTATAATATTAGTGTGATGATTATCAATCCAAACTGCCTTTTGAATAATACATTAACTTTATACAGGAGATCACTATAAGGAGTAAGGACGCAATGCCGTGATAAAGTTGTACCGCAATGACGGCTTATGTAATTTAAGCTTGTCAGAACGCTGAGAAACATGAAAATAAATTAACTTATTTGAAACACCTCAACACAAATATTCTACGTCCATAGCGGTACAAGGCGGTAATTTTTCATAAACAAATAAATAAAGGTTGAAAAGTTAGGGTTTTTTTAAGACAGTTTCTTTTTTTAAGCTGCGCTGTATCCCGCATTGAGAAGCGTAGGCAGAGGGAACCTCATGTTAATGTACTCCGTTCCCAATTTTTGCCCAATTATCGATACTTTGCGTGTTAAGTGTCTGAACTTAACAGTTTAGTCGAACGCTTTGCCGTAGCGCTACAACGGCCTCGAGAGTTTCTCATGAGAATAATTTTATTTAACATAAAACTTTTAGATATACTAGTAATAATTTCATATAATAATAATAATAAATAAAAATAAAATAAATAAATCAGCTTCACACTGCAGGGTAGGCAGAGTGAACGTAGTGAAAGACACTCCGTTCCCCATTTTCTGCCGAATTCCGCAGGCATTGCGTGTTAAGTGGCAGAACTCAACGCCGCGCTTTGCCTCGACACCAGAGCGAAAAACTGGAAATATACATTTAAGTAAATATGTTATCTCCTCGAGTGGGGATCGAACCCACAACCAGTTGGTTTAGAGTCACACTTTGTACCGCTGCACCACGACCGGCCTCGACTCGATAATAATCATGGTTTTTGTTTGTAGTTGGTTGGTTGGTTGAAGTTTGAAATATATTTCTATATAACACTTAAGCTCTAAGAATTGTTGTTAACACATCAGTAAAAAATATCACAAGTAAAGGTTTTTTTTAGAAGATTACATTACCTGGATGATCTTTTAAATATGTTGCACAAACTCAGACAATATCATCATGATTATTTAAATTAAATTCGTCAGAGCAGTCAAAACGCAGACGATACAACGTTTCCCTGTTTCCGCCTGATTTTCGTGTTGAGTCGCTGAACTCAACCTTTCGCTTTGTACTACTACTACAGTGAATGAAATGGATGAAAGAATTTCATTCCCCTGAATGAGAATTGAACTCGCATCCGTCGTGGTCGCGGCACTAACGTTAGTTCGACACAGTGCTTCTGCGCCACAATTGCAACAATAGTTGTGTATTGAATAATGTTTAATTTGATTATATTAATTTGAAGTTAATTATTAATAATTGTACTGTCATACCTAAATTATTCTTTCTGCGAAATTTGGCACGTGCCTTATTAGTATAATTTTTGTGCCATATATTGTTTTTAAAATTCAGCATTTTATCTAGGATTTATTACTTCGTCTACATAATAATAAGCCCAGCATATTTTATATATATACTGATCATATATATATAAAGGAAGTTACTCGTAGATACAGTATCATATGATAACACTTAACTTATTTATTTTACAAAGTAAATGTAATACAATACATTTGGTTGTTTTATAATAAATATATTGTGTATTATTTATGTATATATATATATATACAACTTAAAAAATATAGATACGATTGTGTTAGGAAAAAATCCATGCATGTCGATGGAAGACTATCCACGCCACAGATTTCTCTCACACGCTTAAAATCAAAGCGGATCGATGGTTTACCGCAGGATTGATGGAATTCTGCCATTGAAAGTCATACTTTATCACATAATTTGGTATTTCAGTCCATACCATAATCTTTACGACTTAAACTCAAAATCAACAGGTATTATGTGAAAAACTTCGAAACTTACCGTTACAAAAACAAATTCCTCCGCTCAGGGATAGATATTAACTTTTATGTTAAATTTAATAGATTTTTCACCTAAAACAACTATATTTTCTCACAATATATCAATAGAGGCTTCCGCGATACGTCTATCCTCCACCGCGTTTCAGAGTCGACTGGCGAAGGATGTTATTATGAGATGGAGAGAAAAGCTTAACAGGACCACGACGGAATAATCATCCAAAATTCAGTAGCAATAAGAACCAAATTTGAATCAATTATATAATTTTGCTATATACATATCACCTTTAAAAGGTAATAGACAGTAGAATATAAATAAATAATTGTATAGATTTATATTGAAATTACATAGCTTTTATTCGATCGATTTTACAGATATACTATAAGTACAAGCTTGAATGAATTTTATTTGCAACCGGATCCGTTTAGGCAAATTTTATGGCACATGTGTCCCAAAGTAGTTTAATTTTTTGTATAAGAGTTTCTTATATATTCTTCTAAACTTTATAACGTTATTTTTTATTCTATTATCCTTTCTGTGATCATGGTAAGAAAAAAGTAAATAGGGCTAAGTATTTTAAGAATCTACAAGTAAGGCGGAGCTGAGTGTCTTGTTTTCTTAAGATAGGTAGACTCGGTGGTAAAGTAATGTAAATGCTTTATTTAAAGTAGTTTAATTTGTGTTTCCTTCATCGTGAACGTTTTTGGGCTAATTTGTCTTCTATATAATAAAAATAAATAATATTTTACAATGTCTTGTAGAAGTACATACGCATACATCTCTGGTGATATTTAGTAAATACTAATTCTCACAAATACAAATACAAACTCAACGTTCTATAGAAATTCAACGTTCGGTTCTCTCCTTTCTACCAATTGCCCTCTCGCAAGGACCCTGAACACAATCTTAGTGAGTCCGCCGTACAACGTGACATTTGTGAAGTGATTAGAGCTCAACTGACTTCTCCGCTACACCATAATTAAAGAACAAAACAGAAGACATTGATTGACCATTCAAAAGCTGCACGTTGCTTGTACACATTACGCGTCCTCGTATGATATAGTCAAAGACAACTTACCGCACACAGCAGGCAGAGAGAACCTAGTGTTAAGAAACTCCGTTCCCTACTTTCTGCCGAATTCTGGCAGAGGCATTGCGTGTTGAGTGGCTCACTCAACGCCGCGCTTAGCCTCGACACCAGAGCGAAGAAATGGAAATATAAATTT
>DWAP01002526.1:0-13344 GCA_018230625.1 Heliconius eleuchia | reverse complement strand
GACTACGCCGACTGAGTAGGAGTGCCGAAACAAACGCGTTAGCACCGGTGTCAGCTCAGGAGCACTTAGATTTACATGAAGAATTTGGAAATTCCAGAAAACCGAATTCCTTCGTTTCTTTGTTATAGTCAGAATAAACAAGTGAGCGACCCTTTTGTAGCACTCATTTTCAGCAGATGATGATCTTATTTACGAAAAACGAAAACGCATTGATTTGTGTTTGTAATGAGACATTGCCGTATATTATAAAGCTCCATTATATGGAATGTATATTTTTACGTTTATTAAAAAGCAAACTATGAGTGTGTTAACATTAGATTTCCTCTGCTTACTCTGCAGTGTGCGGGACACAGCGTGAAGCTAATTTAGTATTTTTTTTAAGAAGCAAAACGAGATTTCAGTTATTTCAGATTGGACCTTATCATAATCAGCTTAATTTAGTTAGAAAGGAAATTTATTAATAAATTTCACTATTGCTTATTAACTCTACATACATAAATTAATTTAGCGAAACTATCTTCCCATTTGAACCCATTGTAAAAAACAACAATAAGTCTAGCAAATGTGAAGCTTTACCTCTAAGTACAATGGCAAGCATGATCTTGTGCTATCCATTATATTACGCGAACACAAACGCTAACAAAAGCTAGCTCATCAGCTAAATGCACCGGCTGCGTTCTCCATAATTAGTTGCTAATAAAGAAAGTGGAATAATATACAGTTATATATATATTTACATATATTACAAAAATTAAATATATATTTAATATGTATGTAGTATTTGTATGTATAAAAAAGAAGAAGAGAAGTAATATAAAAAAGAAAATTTTAATCGTTTATTAGTTATTAATATTAAACAAAAGTTAGATTACATTTTAAATATCATTGATATTTTATTTTTTATTTGATTTAAAGTTTACGTAGACGGAATCAGGCACTTTATAAAAGCTAGTATTTTATTAACAAAGTAACATTATTTTTAAAACCTCGAAATATAGAGAGATTTCCAAAAAGACAATAAACATTAGTAAAGATAATTCAATTATTACATTACATTTATATATGGTGGTATATAGGAAAATGAAAAACAAGGTAAGAACACGTCCTTATATCGTTTAAATTGAAATATTCTTTATAAATGACACAAGTTCGTGAAACGAAGCGGAGGCTGCATTTTTTGCATGACGTCGCGCCGTCTGCGGACTTTCAATCTTTTTTTAATGGCGACGTAGACACCAGCGTGATGTTACTTATATTGATATAAATATGCTTTGAGCGTCTATGAAAGTTATAAAATAAATTGACAATATTCAATGATAATTGGTAATTTATAGAAAGTGTGCCTGTAAATCGACTGGTTGTGAGTTCGATCGTTCGAGTGGGGACTCGAGGAAATTATTATTATTATATTTATTTACATTTATATTTTTATTTCTTCGCTCTGGCGTCGAGCACCACGCAATGCTTCCAGAATTCGGCGGAAAGCGGGGAACGGAGTGTCTTAACACTAGGTTCCCTTTGTCTACTCTGCGGTGTGCGGGATACAGCGTGAAGTTAAAAAAAATGGTACTTTAAAGCCTACAGTGAAAAGTGGCAAAAAGTCTGAGTGCTCTAACACTAGGTTCCCAGGTTTCCTCTCTACCCTGCTACGGGCTACAGTATAAAGCTATAAAAATCGATAGCTTAATCAAATGTTACGCGAATACCAGAACTTTAGCAAGCAGATGAAAAAAAATCATCCTCATCACTTATAAAAATCCGATGGAACTCATCGCTGCGTATTGTCTTAATATATCGAAAAAAAACGAGTTGATACTCATAGTACTTATACACTTGAATCTCAAAAACTCAAACACACACACAACAAAAATTAATCCAATATAAAACATAATCAACTCGCAAATTGCAATAAAGAGGCTGCATAGAAAAATAATAGCCACTCAGGCTCGTAGTGCATACTTTACACTTACTTAATTAGCCCGAAGCCTGAACCCAGGGCCCCGTCTAAGTAGTGCTGTGCTTAGCACAATTTATTATGTACCCCGTAGTCTGTTTAATATCTTACGGTGTTATGAATAAAAGTGCTTCCCGGGTACTCGAGGGTCCCGGCGTTTGAGAGTGACGTTTATAATATATCAGTGTTTATTGCGTTTTAATTTAATATGGGAGATTTTAGTGCAGAAGGAAAATATAGTGGCAAGTCGTAAGATTAGTAGGAAGTAAATTAATAATAGGTCAAGTATAATCGTAATTTTTGGGGCGAGTCGTGGCGCAGCGTGCGACTGTAAAAGTGACAGGCTGTGGGTTCGATTCCCATTGGAGCAAATGAAATGTTACATTTCATTTTCTCAATATTTTAGTTCTTTCGCTGTGGTAACAAGGCAAAGCGCGGCGTTTAGTTCCACAACCAAACACGCAGTGTCTTCAGAATTCGGCGGAAAGTGAGGTACACCAGGTTCCCAGCTTCCATCTGCCTACCCTGCTTTGTGTGGGATATAGCGTAAAGCTGAAAAAAGAAAAAACCAAGTAACATTCAGTTTAGTACGCGTCATTTCACTAACTGAAGATCCCAAGACTGTCTGTTTACTTTTTGTTATATAGGTACTTTACTCACGCAATATTATTAGATAGATGTATCCATTTTAATTTTATTTTATTTAATCATATTACACTTTTATTCGCTTTATAAACAATCAATTTGTTTTAAAAAATATAATTCTTGCCTTATTTACTGACTAAAATATTATACAACTGGACGTAAAAAAAACTTAATTTAAAAGTAACACGTTTTAGTAACTTTTTCACTATCAAGGTAGAAGATGTCATTATGAAAAATAGGTTAGTATAATTAATTCATCACATGTAAAACGTCACTCTAAGCCATTGCATTTTACAGGGTGACTCTAAAATCCAATATTTGTGGATAGACAAAATATCTAGTTATAAGAAAAAATAGTTTAATTTACAATTTACATTAAATAGCGAAAGACTGTCTTTAGTTCTTGCTAGATAGAACGCAAATTTTTCTTGTACGTTTTCTTAAACAACTTTTACAATATTTTTTTATACATTTTTACATAGTTTTCACCATAAATATTTTCTTTGGAAGTCCCTTATTCTCAAGAGAGGATGGTCTTTGAGGAAACTTTGTTGGAAAAGGAAAGTTTCTACGCATTGTGGTTCCCAAATACGAATATCCTGTTATGAATGTTGAGTTACATATACTCGGATGTATTCGGAAGCAATTTGTTATATTATAAATATATAATATAATATATTCATAAATATATTATTTTTTAAAATATTTCTATATATTTTTATAGATTGTGCAATTGTGCTGCATTTTCAATGCAGCATTGCGTATTGAATTGAGAAGCTCAACGTCGTTTGAACTTAGCCTCGACACCAATGCAAAGAAATGAAATGTAAATTCAAATAAACATTTCATTTTCCCGAATGGGGATTGAACCTACAACCACTTCACACTCTCGCATTCACCCTCCTCAAATTTCACTCTACTAAATAGTTAAGTTTTAATATAGATGTTTCTTAGATATGAAAAGCACGTGCATTAGATAATACTACTTAAAAAACATCTATAAAACAATACAACATGGAAAACATCAAAACTACCCCGCTCACAGAAGGGTAGGAAGAGGGAACCTTTTCTCATTTAAGACTCTCACTTCATGTTGAGTGGCGGAACTCAACACAACAAATTTATTTATGTATAATATTTTAAAATGTATCTTTGTCCTAACATTTAGGCGTTCAGCCTGGCAACCCTGTTACCGGTGACATATGACGGATCGTAGTTACGACCCCATAGTTACAAATACATTAATTATTATGATATATTATTATATGCATTTTGTA
This sequence comes from Heliconius eleuchia, assembly GCA_018230625.1. Classification (NCBI taxonomy): domain Eukaryota; kingdom Metazoa; phylum Arthropoda; class Insecta; order Lepidoptera; family Nymphalidae; genus Heliconius; species Heliconius eleuchia. The sequence continues at coordinate 9,468 of DWAP01002526.1, read as the reverse complement.
GGCTATGCTTCGTTAGTGGTAGGCTGCGATGATTTATTAACGTGGTAGCAGTAAATCCTTTTAATAAATGTTGACATTGCAATGTTAATATTGTAGATGTTATTAGTTTAATTATACTTATAAAATTATATTATACCTATAATTCAAAAAAAGCAAGTTTGAACGCTCTGAAGATAAAAAAAATAATTTAAGTAAAAAAAAATATACTTAATTTAATTTCTTGAACTAAAAAATCTGTAATTAAAAAAGTAACAAGTTAATGAAAGAAATTATACAACGAACTCAATTTTTCTTAAAAAAATATAAAAAACTCACCTTTCGAAGCATTTCCTCGAGCGAGTCCATATCGGCAGCGGCGGGTAACCCGCCGGCGCTTACCCCGTTATTGTTGTTCGTCATAGAGACCCCCGCTGTTGCTCTCTACGCAACATTCGGCACTCACACTTGGCACACAATTCGTATATACACCGAACTATTCATATTATATATTTAGTTAAATTATTTTTTGCTCTGTTTAAAAATAACATATATATTTATAGATAATAAAATTGGTGTTGACAATATCACTCTCACTCTCTTATTTATTTTATATAAGATTTATTTTCCTTTCAAACATTTTCCTAAGCACTTTTATGAAAGAAATTAGGTAAAATATAACTTATTTAGATTTAAAACGTATTTAAATTAATTATAAGTTTTCAATATTACTCTAAGCTCTAAAGTCATATATGATGCTTAAGTGATAAGAATTTATCGAAAACTATGTTTGAATCCACTGGAAAAACATTTAAATTTAAACATAGTTAAGTCACCTAACAAATATTAGACATAAATAGAAACTAAAAGCTGCCGTTAGCTTCCACTATTCAGTCCCGAAAACAGTAAATCATGATAATCGTACAGATTAATTAATGACTGAATAACTTATTTCTGGGTACTTTCTTCGTTACCGAAAAATACAACGTATTATATACTAGTTTGAGTAGGAAAAGACAGGGTACACTTTTGTGCCCCGTTGTGGTAGGGCAGTTCCATTCCCACTCGAGGGAATGATTATTTATAAATATTTTCATTTCTTCGCTCTGGCACCAAAGCAAAAGCCCACCGTTGAGCACCGTCACTCCGCACGGAACGCCTTATAAATCGGCGGAAATTGAGGAACAGAGTGTCTTAACACTATGTTCCCTCTGCCTACACTGCGTGAAGCTGATTTTAATAATCTAGTTCTGCAATTTCAACACACGACAACGACTATTGCTATAAAATAAATTTCGTTTGTGATATGCGAGTATCGTCGCTGGGGGGTTAAGCTGTGTAAACAGAGATAGTTGGTCGATGTGACTTTGCATACATGTTAAGGGTTTAGCGATGTGCTGTCTACCTACAATACATTATAATACATAGTGGTAGCCTCTGCAAAATGCCTTAACACTAATACTTATTTAGAAAACGTATAAAAATTTGAACGTAGCGGGACTCGAACCCGCGCCTGCTGGAAACCGTGGATATTTTTCTTTCCTAAGTGTGGAATAACACTTTAAAAATGTTTAATAATGCTTAACACCAAGTTACTATTTAGCTTTAATAAATGCCTTTTTATCTGAATATTGATATAAGATAAAATGTGGATTTTCTCATGGCATTCTTAAAATTTTCATATTAATATCAATTTATTCAAATTCAAAGGGTTCAAATCCCGCTACATTCACATTTTTAAACGTTTTCTAAGTAAGTGCACAACAGTTCTATTTAGGTTAAGCTAGTGTTAAGACACTCCGATCCCATCTACCGCCAAATTCTGAAGGCGTTGCGTGTTTTATTGCCGTAAATAATAAATATTTCAATCCTCGAGTGGGGATTGAACCCACAACCAATCGCGCTTAGGTACAGTCAGCCACGACTGGCCTCTAATACTTTAATTAACATTGAAAAATATTAAAATAAAAAAATAGATTTCTCTAACAATATTCTCTAACAATTTGAAATAACTAACTTACTAATCACACTAAATCGGAAGAACGAGAAAATAAAAGGAAACATAAAATATAATTTATTCAAAAGCAGTTGATAAAATACATACATAAGTTATTAGGTCAAACTAATTTAAGTTTTTACTTTTAAATCCTTCAAAAGAAGGCGTAAACTGCTCGTAACGACACGCAATAAAAATAAATATTTAATGAACATTAAATATAAACTGACGTTATCGCGATAACTACGTCGTAATTTTGTTACTAAATGTAAAGTATCAAGTAAAACTCTGGTCAAATCATTTCTAATCATAATATTAAGATACCATAGCACCATCGAAATGATACATTTGCTGTTGTTATTACATTGTTTTTAGCTTAACGGTTAACTTAACACTAGGTCCCCTCAGCCTCCGGATACAAATCCGGAGGCTGAGGGGACCTAGTGTTAAGATACTCCGTTCTCTATTCAGACTTCCCACTTTCCGCCGAATTCTTGAAGCATTGCGTGTTGAATGGAGGAAAACATTAAATATTTCATCCCCCCAATGGGAATAGAACTTATGGTGTCATATTATTTTAACATTTATATGAATAATGCGATTAAAATAAGGTAAGGATGGATGCGAGAAGCCCAACCGTTCAGCAGTGGACGGTGATAGGCTGGGAGTATAATATATGAATAATGCATTTATTAATCTATATAATTGAGGTTCAAGTGTGGTGGAAAGGTCGATTTGGCAAAAAGAATAAAAAAAAAGTCCAACAGACAAATCAAAGATCCACTTTCATCTAAATTTATGAAAAAAAATCGCAATTAAGGAAGTTCAACTTACATAATATTAGTAAACTAAACAAATAAAACTTATTAAAACATTCAAAAAAATCCAAATAGACAGCTTAATGTAACGAAGTTAAAAAAGAACAAATAAGTAAATAAATCAGTTTCTATTGACGCTCCAACAATATTGAAATTTCGGATAAGCACTAACTAAATAGCGAATAACCAATGTCTAAACACAGACAGTCAGTATTTAACAGCATGTGCTCCAGACGAGTTGTTTACAAACTGAAACGAGTTCCGAATGGATGGATGTACGGAACACTGAAACTTTCAATTAAATTTTCAGTGAAGAGAAGATAGTTTGACGGTGATTGATGGTCTTTATGATGAATTGATGAAATAAGTTTTGAGTTTAGATGACCTAGATCGGCACTTATCAGCGCCTCCGTTGATTGGTTGTTGGTCTTCGTCTTCAGGAAGTTATCGTATTGAAAGCTATTGTTTCTAAAATACGTTACAGTATCAGTATAGTTATGTTGGGTTATCGTGGCCCAGTGGCTCAAACGCTAACGACGGTCGTTGGTTCGATTTCCACTCGGAGAAATTAAATATTGATTATTTTCATTGTTCTCTGGGATATAGACAAAGCGCGGCGCTAAATACTTGCAGTTTACAGCGTGAAACTATAAAAAAAATTGTAAATAATTTTCGTGTTAAATAGGCAATTTATGGGGGGAGGCTATTAGTTATGTTACATCATGTTAAATATTTCGATGTAGCCCACTCTGTAATCAGAGTTATTTTGGGCTCCTAGAATTTGTCGTGTCATAATCAACTCTTGGTTGTTGACAACTCTTGCCTACATGGTCCAATGGTACCTCCATTAGACCTAGAGCACGTAGGAGATGTTTCAGGTAAAAGCTAGTATTATTATACCAGCTTCTTTTAACCTATTGCCTATTAATACATATTGATTAAAAACATTATGAAGTACAAAAAATATGTACAAATATGCATACATGTAGTAATGTAATTAAAAATTGACAAATAGAAAACTTTTGGCACGCAGGTTGCGTGCGGCATTGAAACGGATATCGGTAGCTTAATGAAGTATTTTTAGGGAATCCCTATAATAAGAAAGGTCAGTCGTGGCGCAGGGGCACAAATGTGTGGCAGTAAATGCAAAATTTTAGAAAAAATTTTACTTTTCGATAAAGCTGTAGTTATTTTTTAAAGAACATTGATACGTAAAATAATACGTATTAGTAAATTTATAATTATGTAGTTCAAGCGGGCGAAGCCGCAACCGGGTCACTACTAAGAAAATATAAACCAAACATAATAACTAAAAACAAACACCCTGTACCAGCATATAAAAAACAGAATATATGTACGTATGTAAAACGAGATAAAGAGTAATAACTTCTGATATTTCTAATTAGAAAACTAGACCGTATGAGAATATTCTTTTCTATTTCTCCCACGCTGTCATATAAAATCCATAAAATGGTTGAACCGAAGAAAATAATCATAAAATTTAATATTCCAACAGCAATAACAAAATACTGTACCATTTTCGCTCAAAACTAATTGCGAATGCAAATAAGCTGTTAGCCCCAGCTTGTGTAATGGCACTGAAAGTTTCGAGTGTGGCTTGACACTGATTGGCTTGAGAACACCCGTTTTTATGCTTTAATCATGTTTAAGCTTGCCTTTTAAATTGCTTCGGATTAAAGTAGTTTAAATAAATGTTTTTTTTTTGTGTGTGTGATCGTTTTGATCGTAACTGATGGCGTCGCGAAGCACAAAGTGTGACTGTAACCGCGACTGGTTGTGGGTTCGATCAACACTCGAGAAAATGAAATTTTATTTAAATTTATATATTTCCGTTTCTTCGCTCTGATGTCAAGGCAAAGCGCGGCGTTGAGTTCCGCCATTTAACACGCAATGCCTCCAGAATTCGGCGGATAGTGGAGAACGGAGTGTCTTAACACTAGATTCCCTCCCTCCCTACACTGCTGTGTGCGGGATACAGTGTGAAGATGAATCTGAAGGTAATTTTAAATGACTAAATTTGTGAGATAAATTAAGTTTTTAAAATTTTGAACTCTTTATGTACCTCACAATAATTGTTTAGTTTAATATGAGAACTTTTCAGCCAGCCGATATTTTATTCTATTAAAGTTGAAATATATTTGTAAGTATTATTTCAATCCGCGATTGACACCAGCACAGTACAGGCTAAACTTTTTTTTAATTGATTTATAATTTACTGCCATTTTAATACATACATATACCACCAACATACATATAACTGCGTATATAACGTACAAGTCACGACAAGGTGGTAAAAGTATTTTAATATTTAAAATAGCGAGTAAATAAATCAACAGCATCATCATCAATATGTTTTTTTTATATTTTTTGCTGCACGCTGTATCCCGCACTTAGCATGGTAGGCAGAGGGAACCAGGAATCCTAGTGTTAAGATTAAGTACCCATTAGAATACTCCCGTTTCCCACTTTCCATCGAATTCTGAAGAATTTCGTCGAGTGACGAAACTCAACTTGCCACTTACAACTGTCGCGTTTACAGAGTCAATATTTCCTTTACATCCCCGGATTCGAATCTAAAACTACATACACAGAAAACCCACCATCCAACCAAGTGGTATAAAAATTTTAAGTAAATTTTATGGCACACACTGTACACAAAGACAATTTACAAGCAATATAACAATAGATGCAATACAATGTGAATAGGATGCATTTTTTATAACTTCACGAATAAGCGTGCTGTTCATGGTAATTTGTGAAGGCACGCGTCATGGCGTCGCTGGTGGGGAATTTAAAATCGGCTACGAACATACATACATTTTTTACATAGCAGTTATAGGTATCATCAATTATATGTTTATTAATACAAAAGATAAGAGAAAATGTTTTAATTTTAAATTGTTTATTTATTTATTTATTTATTTTTTGTTGTTTGTGGCCTTTCAGTCGTTTCGCAAAGGCGTAAAGTGTGACTGTTAACGCGACTGGTTGTGGATTCGATGCCCTGTCGAGGAAATAGAATATTTATTTAAATTTATTTTTTCATTTCTTCGCTCTGGTGTCGAGGCAAAGGGTGGCGTTGAGTTCCGCCTCTCGACACGCAATGCTTCCAAAATTCAGCGGAAAGTGGGGAACGGAAGTTCCTTCCTATCCTGCTGTTTGCGGGATACAGCGTAAAGCTGTTTTTTTTATTAGATTTGTTTTTATAAGTTTGTGTGGACTTGTTTAATATTAGAATATTTTTTAACAATTTACTTGTTTCCGCAAAATAAATAAGATCAACCATATCTTCAGTAGACATATCACATTTAACAATTAAAAAAAGGGAATGCAAACTCCACCATACACACTCATACATTATACAACAATGAAAACTAAAAGTACATAAAGCTGTTCACTTCTGCCTCGGCCCAGGAACCACGGGGTCCCGTGCCAAGTGTCGTTGACCTCAGCAACAATGGCTACGAGTAATGTATACTACTATACATGACTACATGACTTCCATGTAAATAGTAAAAAAAGTTTACTTTTTCTTTGTAATTGTGTTTGTGGTTTTATATTAAAGAGTAAAGTTTCTTGAGACACTTGTATTGTGGATTTGATGGTTTGTTTTAGTTTTTGAATTTTTTATGTTTTATATGTTATATGTAAACAATAATAATGAAACCCAGTGGTGAAGTAGGGGCACAAGTGTGTGTTTGTAAACGCGATAGAAAAAAATATTGAATATTTCAATTTTTCCTCTCTAGAAACGTGAATGCAAAGAGTTTGGTGTAAGGTGTGTCTTAATGCGAAATAAATCGTGACGCTGAAAAAAAATAACAATGGAGAAATCTCACGTATAATAGAATTAATATAAATGGCATTATTAAGTTTTAGGGTCTATGATAATCATGAATTTAATTTGATCTTTCTCAATAAACAGAATATCTAAAACAATTTCTTTTTAATTCTAACGCATTTTTTATAACTTTATAATATTAGTATTAATTGAAGTCATTGGGCGTAATTTATGTAGTTTTAAAAAAAACGTAAGAATTGTCTACTAAGCTTTTTTGTAATTTTTTTAATGCAATTTTAAAGAAAGTACTATCAAAGTCGAATGGAAATTGAGAAACTTAACTAAAATTGTAGAATCTTTCAAGCATTATTTGGGATTTTCGAAACTTTGTGTTAGCAAAAGAGCTTAATGTTTAGAAACAATTGTGAACATAGTACGAATGCTAAATCTGAGGTCATAGTGGTACAGTGGTAAAGTGTATGAGTGTACACGACGATTATAGGTTTCATTTCCAATAAGGGAAGAATATTATTAATTGTTTTCTTTCCCTGCTTTGAAGACCAAGAGTAGAAATGTTTGCAAATTTCAGGTTCCAACAAAAATGATACTATGTAGTTTAAAATATAAGACCCACAATTGACTACATAATTTTAATTTAAAAAATCTACTTAAGAATTTAAAATTAATATTTCAAAAAAAATACTGTAAATTCCCAGAAAATTTCAGAAAACAAAATATATTATTAATAATTGCATTTATTTCACCATTTTATATGAATCATTGAGGTTCAAAGAGTCTTTTTAAAATATTTCAACTTCTGAAGCTGCGAGGCTTATAACTTTTAATTACACTAGAGAACTATTTAATCGGCGCTGACGTTGTGGTAGTTTAGTTGAAATGGGTTTCGTTTAAGTTGCTTAATTTGACCCATTGTTGTGGGTTCAAATCATATACCACAGAATATTTACTTTTAATTGATTAAATGATTTGCATTTAACAAAAATACGTCTTTGTACTAAAACTATAAGTTACAAATAATATATTGTGGCATTACACTAACAGATAAAGCCTTTGATCGGAAATATAGTTATTTATATATATAGTTTAGAGGCACTTCTCTCTTATCAAATTGAGAAAATAAAAACAATTTGAAAATCATTCCGTCCAGTACACACCGAACCCATTACAATCCCTTGAATCGTCCTATTGAGCCACAACGGCCATACTGCAAAATTCCTTCAAGAACAAATTATTTTATAAATTATATAAGAGCTAGAAGCATTCAGTTACAACCCACGTCTAAATTTCAACCTTTTGAAGTGAATGTCACATGTTAAAGAGGAAGTACGTAACGTGACCTCATTGTTCTGACCTACCTATGTAACACGAGATTGTGCTGTCCAAATAATAAAATAGAGGATGTATTTGACAGTGAACTTTAAATTATATGGAAAATATAATAATTAGGTAGTATTGAGGTTTAGGTTTGTTTCTTTAGTAGAGTAGGGAGAAAAAAGTTAGTGATAAGACACTCCATTCTACGAGTTTTTGCCCATTGTGTGTTAATTCACCACTAAAGGTTTAATTAATTAGTTTTTTTTTACCTTTTTGTATAAATTATATTTGTGCGCCAATTGGCAACTGACAATAATAAAAATAAAATGTTTGATCATATTTTGTTTTAATATTCATTCTAATATATAACAAAACGAATTAACTTAGTTCAATAAAATATAATTTTAGCGACAATATTTTAAAATCTAGACTTAAAAAATTTTTAGAATTTATCCACTAACTACACCTTTTTATATTTCAACCTAGCAACATTTACTACAGCTCCGTGCTATAGCACTTGTATTCAAGATATTTTACCACTGCGCCACTAGGTAAAACGTTGAAGCTGTCAATCCAAGCTTCGCCCATATCTTGGCTTTGGCTGGGTCAAGGACCACATCCACGCAATATGCAAATACGTGCGTCACTATTCGCCTTTCATTCACAACACCTACACTGTATGGAGTGAGCGGTAAAAATGTCTTGAGTAATGGTTTGACAGTCTGTTAGTTAACGAATATAAGTTTTTAAGTTATATTATGTTTAAGGTAAAGGAATATTTTAATTTTTAATGCTAGAATCATATTTTTTTATTTACTAAGAACTGATTAAAATAATTACCACGCTATGGTTGTGGGTTCGATTCCACTCAGGTGAATATAATAACCTCATTATATATAAAACTTCTTATTAAAATTATTAGACTTTGGCTTTAACTTATTTTGTTTCCCTGCTGATTAAACGGATTGGTCTCCGTTACTCCTTGTAGTAGAAAGTTGGCAATACCAAACATTATGATTAGGTTCAATCTATTTACATTATCAAATACGAGACATAAATACATTAAGCTAAAAAAAAATTACAAAAAAAAATCCGCTCGTTAAATTTGAACTCGCACCTATCACAAATCAACCTAACCATAACTAGATTCACAAAAGGCAAAATAAATAACGATTTAAATAGTAATCCCCATACAATAAAAGTGCAGGCTGCATACTAAACACCATTGTTTCATATTAAAAGTGTAAAAACGTATTCATTGATATATTCCATACGCAGCTAAATAAGTCGCTTTTTCCAGTTACTTCATACGTGACGCCTACCAATAAATAATCCGTGATATTTGAAAGAAATTGTTTGTTATAAAACTATGCTGATTATAAAACGTGTGAGGAATATAGTAAAAAGTATTAGTCTATATTTTTAAGAAAATAAATTTAAAAAATTAAATCAGCTTCACGCTGTATCCCGCACACGGCAGGGTAGACAGAGGGAACCTAGTGTGAAGACACTCCGTTCCCCACTTTCTGCCGAATTCTGGA
>DWAP01002525.1:0-13348 GCA_018230625.1 Heliconius eleuchia | reverse complement strand
GTTTTCGAAGGTCAACCGAGGTCTCCCCCTACCTCTCTTACCACTCACTTTTCCAATTTGTAACATAATTCTATTAATTTTGAATAAACCTAATATTAAATATAAACAACTTTACCAACTGTTATGGTACAAACGAACTACGAAAGAAAGTCTGAAATAAATGTCGTATTACGTGTAATGTTAGTACCCGTACAAGTGTACAATCACTGTGTAATTACGTACAATTACTGTTTACACTTGTACGGGTGTTTTACGTGTCATTTTATTTGTAAGTTTACGGAAACTGTGTCCGCAACTGTACTCGAGCAAACTCATGATAATGTAGTGTATAGTGTACCTAGTGTGCGGGACACTGCCGCTGAGGCGATACTATTTATCGTGTCACAGTATATTTGGCAATGTCTAGACATTCGTGTGGACAAAAAAACTGTCGATGTTATAGACTCTATTCATGTAATTGATACATAATATGATTATTACCGAAAGATTTTTTTCTAGCTTCAATGAGTATCTCGCGCATAGCAAGATAGGCAAAGGGAATACAGAGTTAAGACACACTGTTCCCCGCTTTCCGTCTAGTTTTCTATAACTCATTCTCCGAGTAGAAATTGAACCTACTACCTTTATGTTTAGAGTCAGACTCTGTGCCATGGTCTGTTCTCAATTATATATATTTTTTTATGGTACGTATGGTACGGTTTATGAAGCTCACAGAAGGGTAGGCAGAGGGAACCTAATGTTAAGACAATCCGTTCCCATTATCCGCCTAATTCTATAGGCGTCTTAACACTACGTTCCCAGGCTCCCTCTGCTTCATCTACTATGAGAGGGATATAGCGCGAAGCTACAAAAAAAGAAACTGCAAATTGTTCTCCATACAATATCTACTAAACAGATTGAATAATGAAGGCAAAGTGGAAACATGCATATTTTCGTAAAAGAATGTTTTTTTTTCTCAAACGATGCGTCATTGCCGGTCAGAGTGGAACAAAAATGGCTTTAAAACAGCAGAAATATATTATTTTATATCTACTTTGGCAGTTTAACAAGTGCTAAAGTTATATGAATATTTTAAAATAAATTACCTTACACTTTTGTGGGAATTTAAATCATAATAATATTTAAGAATGAATAGAATTACAATAAGAATACTAAATATATCCGTATAAGTTCGACTGTTGTATTTTTTTTTATTTATAACAACCACACGTACACGGACAGTTGGACAGCAAAGTTAAAAGAAGATTTATGTTAAACTAGTTGTCGCCCGCAACTATATTTCCCGTCCCTGTATTTTGTCTATTTATTTTTAAAAACTATTTTAACAACAATAATTTAAAAATATATAAAACGTTAAAAAAACAAATATCTAAGTCCAGTAGTTTCGTTTGTGCGTTGTCGCTCAGTAACGGAGACTTTGTATACGTACATAGCCAAGTAAGCCAAGCAAGTCGTCAAGCACAAGTCAACGACACCGACGCGTGTCACCAAATGTTTCCACTGACAAAGCTAAAACTAATGTTACTAATGGAAATTATATTTACTTCAATATTGTGTACTAAAGTACACAAGTGTAGTATTTAAGTGACTAATAATAATAATGTATCGAGGCCGCCGTGGTGCAGCGGTAGTATGTTGGACTCCCAATGGAGAGAGTGAGTTGTTTTTATGTTCTCGCTCTGGTCTGGTTAACACTAGGTCTTAACATTAGGTTTTCTTTACTTACTCTGCTATATGCTAATACTCTATGATTCTTGTTATTAAACTTGTAATTTAGTTGATATACCTAGTATTTGTAAATATACATACGTGATATTAATCAGTAGTTTTTTTTATTATTTTTAAAACATGCACTCTAAAGAGTTGTAGCAAATAATTAAAACCGGCAAGAGATGAGAATTTACAGTACAAATGAAAGGAAAAATTCGAAAAATGGAAATTTGTATTTATATTACTTACATATAAAAACTATTACAAATTTATAATTTTAGTTCTAATCATAAAAAATGAGTGCATACACCTGCAAACATAAGTTTGTCAACTATCATAAGCTGTACTTCCCGTTGATCTACATTCATTAATTTTATTTGCATACAGCAACGCAAGTAAAGGAAACCTAATGTTAATACACCCCGTACTCCACGACGGAAATTAAAGCTTAAAGCTTTATACTAATGAATTATTGACATTACATAGCGTAGCTATATAAATGTAATTTCTTCATAATGTCTATGAAATTGATCCCATCATGACGCAGAAGGACAGCCTACGACTTACAAGCGCGATGGTTGTGGGTTCGATCAGGATATGAAGATAATTTAAATATAATAATTCCTCAAAGTAGGCATTAAACTCACAATCGCCGCATTTATAGTCACGCGCTTTCCTAGTGTGGTCTCCGGTCGCAAACTTCATTTTTTACAGAACTTCAATATGTTTAACTTTCTAAACTTGAGAATAACATTTTAATCTGTTACACAAAAATGTTTATGCTACACTGCATATTAAGTACCTACTAGATATACCATCGAATGAATAAGTCCTCGAATGGCGACCACGTCTCGGCAAAAGAAGTACAGGCTGCCCTCCAGCCAGGTGGACCGACAACCTAAGGAAGACAGCGGGAATCCGCTGGATTCAGATGGCGCAGGACCTTACGGAGTGGCGAGCATTAGAGGAGGCCTATGTCCAGCAGTGGACTTCGAAAGGCTGATAGATAGATAGATATACCCAGTTTTTATATATTAGTACGAGACTTCTTTTACAGCATTTCTATTCCCCTCCACTCAAAAATTCTACTCAAAAATTTATTTAATAAAAATCGATTTTGACTTAGTGAACGTAGTCAATGTGAAGTATATCAATTATTAATTAATGATGAAACTCTATAAATGTGTATTTTATTATCTCAGAGAGGTCACCCAGGGAACACCCAGTCTTTATAAGAAAAACCCAGCTACATACTTATAAACACTGTGGTACGTCCGACGTAGAGTGCAAGCGTCGACGACATTTGAGAACTCGATAATAACAACGATAAGTATACTATAAACATATTACGTGGAAGTAATTAAAGGTCCGTCCCGTCCCGTCCCGTCCCGTCCCGTCCCGTCCCTGGTCCCGTACATTATCCCAAGGACCTCTGTACGTGCCAAGTTTAAGACTTCTGCTGGCCGTATCTTTGTCTGTTCGTTGTCTATCCGTCACTCAGTAATGGGCGAGGTTTATATATTTATAGATCTATACAACAAATTTGTAGGGATCGAACACAATGATCACATCGCGTTTACAGTCGGACGCCTTGCCACTGAGTCACAATGGCCTCGAGTTCCTCGTGCGTGCGTTCTTTCTATTAAACTACGTGGCAAGAAATACCTATCTATGCATCAAGTTTGACTATTTCTTTAAAACTAGTTTATAAATCGAAATCGTGGCGCAGGGGCACAAAGTGTCACTGTAAACGCAACTGGTTGTGGGTTCGGTCCCCACTCGAGGAGATCAAATATTTATCTAAAACTTATACTTCTATTTCTTCGCTCTGTTGCCAGTTGTTGAGGCAAAACGCGACGTTGAGTTCAGTCACTCAACATGTAATGCCTCCAGAAGTCAGCAATAGGTTTCTTCTGCCTACCCTGCTGTGTGCGGGATACAGCGTGAAGCTGATTTTGTATTTTTTTTTTTTTTTTACATTGGTTAATTTTAATAAATTCCACAACGAACATACACATTGTAATAGTAAAACCAATAAACTACTTACATAATATTACAAAATTTTTCATCTTCATAATATAAACTGAGCGTTACAAAGCTGCCCGTTGCCTTATCGGTAAGCTCTTTGACTATAGCTGCGAGCTGATATTTGAGCGTTTAATATTAAATGTATGAGAAACAATATGACTGCCGCATATTGTCTTGCGGAATGTGCTCCTGCGAATACTAATATTATGGTAAAATCCCATATTTATTGACTTTTAAAAATTGTTCTTTCCTACCGTTTTCTTTAACACACGGTTAGTAAAGTAAATTATATTTACAAGCATCTGTAATTTCCCAAAAAAAAAAACGACAAATGGGAAACGGAGTGTCTTAACACTAGGTTCCCTTTTCCTTTTCGGCTGAAGCGGTTAGATACAGCGGGGTAAAACACTACAAAATAATTTTAATATTATGAGGAAAGAGAAACTCAAATAATTATTAAAGAGGCAGCTTTAAACAAGCACTATTGTCTCCGCGAACTTCTGTGATAATGAAACTTGGTAATCAAAAGTTTTTTATTTGTAAGTAAATTCCGACGATTCCAGACTTATAAGTGATGATTTAGCGGCGCTGTTATTTGTTTTACGGGATTTAACTTAATTCGTTGAAAGATGTAGGGCAGATTTTAATAAAACTTTAGAGCAATAAACAACAATTGAGGATAGAAAATATTCTTAGTAAAATAAACTGACGTAGCTCGACTAGAAACGGCGCCTCTTGTAAGCCGTTTCAGCGCTCTGACCACTAAAGTATACGTTCTTATGAACTAAAATCAGCTTCACGTTGTATCCCGCACGCAGCAGGGTAGGCTAGTGTTAAGACATACCGTTTCCCACTTCCCGCTGAGTTCTGGAGGCATGCCTCGACAGCAGAGCGAAGAAATGGAAATATAAATTTAAGTAAGTATTTCATCTCCTCAAGTGGGGATTGAACCCACGACCAGTCGGTTTTACAGTCACACTTTGTGCCCCTGCGCCACGACAGGCCTCTTCTATATTTTTTTCTTATGAATTCTTAAATTTTTTGAATAAACATTTAACTCTTTTAATAAGCATTTGTCGCCAAATAAAGGGTAACGATAACGGTAACGGTATCTATTCTAGTTAGTAAGGTGTCTGATCACTATTGAATTATTGGTCAAGTATATGGTTTTACCTTTAGCTTGTAAGTTATTAAAAATATATATACATCTTATTCATAGTAATGATGGGATTGTTTATATTAAATTTTCCCGGCGTATTTCTTCGTTCGGTCACTGCACAGTCAGATGACTAATATTTATTTGTTATTATCGAATACAATAAATACAATATAAATAAATCTACGACATTTACCTTTAAGTGCATACACTAAAGCGTTTAGATAACAAAAGCGTAAGTGTACATTTTTAAATCAACAAGGTTCTAAGGGAATTCTAGTCTAGTGAACCCGATTTCTATCTTGGAATTATATGACTAATAATTAATTGGCATACGCGAATGCTTTGTTTCCCTTTTATAAAGTAACTAGTCGCTGTCCACGATTTGCTTGTTGAAACAAAAACAAAACGCAAAAAAAATCTTGATATTTCTGTTTCTCGTAAAAACTGTGACAAATCATAATTTCAAGCTTCAAAGTCCAATAGTTTCGTTTGAGCTTTGTCTTTCAGTCCTTCGTACTGTATTGGAATGTTTACCCTGCTTCCTACACCTAAATCCCTATAGCTGATTACAATGGCCTTCAGCGACTGGACGTTTCACGCTTTTCGATCCTCTCGTCCAACTTACCTGCTCTTCTTAAATTCAGGACTTACCTGGTTTAGGATAAGCTGGGGAGATGGTATAGTAGTAGCAGTACACTCCGAAGCCCAGGACCACTATGACGAGGGCGAACATGCGCGTGGAACACGGCCGGCACCTCAACAGTCTCAGCGATCTCATCTCGCTATGCTAAAAACGATTGGATTTATTAGGTAAATTTTAGGATTAGGCTTAATTTTAAGTGATTTATGGTGATAGCTGTCGCATAGTATTATTATATAAATCGCATTGCATTAAAAAATAAATATCATAACGTATAACAAAAAATATATATAAAGTAAAGTAATTAAAAATAAAATTTCGCCGTGCACATACATAACAAAAAGCGATTAAACAAACGTCACTACAAACCAAAGGTTATCGTTATCTTAACCAATAAAATTTCAACCATTCTGTTATTATTGGCGTGTTTAATCCAATAATACCAAACAACGGTGTTCGATAGTTGCAAGCCGACTCTACATTACCCTGTACTGTGGATCTCTACCGCTAATCCGAGAGCAATTAATCATAATTATTTGTGTTTTCACATCAGTTGGAGTTCAAATCACCGAATACTGTAATATTACTCTTAAAAGTTAAACTTTATATATGAATATGATATGAAGTTTAACTTCTGTATACTTATATGATTATAAAAGTTCACTTTGAAATGTTAAAATTGTCGCTGGAGCTCTTTCTATGAAATGTTAAAAAAACATTTAACGTATACACATTTACGTTATTCCATATCAGTCGTTTAAAACTTTCGCTAGCTTATTTTTTTTTTCTACATTATTTTGTTAATTATTAACAGGTAATAGGAGGAGGAATAACTTAAGGGCTATTCCTGTTAATAATTTCGACCTATTATTACATTATCTTACTATGGAAACTCAACGTCGCGCGTCATTTATAACCACTCCAAATTATCCTACTATCCTATTAACATCATAAATGTGAAAATTATGAAGATGGATAAATGTTTGTTCCACTCTCACGCAAAAACTACAGAACGAATTTAGTTGAAATATTTCATAATTGGGTTATAATGTGACGATAAGTTCAGCGGGCGAAGCCGCGAGTGGGTCCTTAGTATTGGACTAAATTTACATAGCAGTAGCACAGGTAAGCGGTCGTGGATCGCGAGGCACCTATTATGATAGCCCAGGCCCGAGCTTTCGCGTTATTGCATCGCTTAAAAGTTTCCAACCAGTCGATTTTGCGATTCGCTTTGCACTGCCAACTTTGTAAGTTGAAATTTAGTATTTTATATATGTGTAAAAATAAATGACTATACGAAATAGCTTGAAACTTCAATATTTTATTCAATTTCTTACCAAGAAAATTCTTCAATTTAACCATTTAAATTAAACCAATAAATGTAAATAATAATAAAAAGTAAAATATGTAACAAAATAAAATGAATTCTATCTATAGAAAATAAATATTTCTATTGTTTTATTAATTTATAATCTTTAAGCTATAAGCATTAAAACAAATAAGTGAATTGCTTATTTGTGTATGTATGTATGTACCACACCATAAGGGTCCGATATTATTTAAGTTCTATACTTTGTAAACCGGTTGTAATTTTCAAAGGGAGTGTAAAATTTTAAGGGTGATAAGAATCAAGGTGCCACAGTAATTTTATGAAATTCAAAGTTTATAGAGGCCATTGTTCCACATGGACTAACTATAAATGGAACAGTTGCGGGTTAGACCCCATTTGGAGGAATTGATTTTCTTCATTTCCTAGCTCTGGTGACAAGACAAAGCACAGAGCTTAGCTCCAACATACAATATCTCAATAATTGGATGGTGGAAGGTTCTGAGTCTCTTAACATTTGGTTCCCTTTGCCTGTCCTTCGATATTCAGTATACAGCAATAAGCTAAAATAAAAGTAAATAATGACATTTGGAATATTTATTTTCTTAGACTTTGCAAGATTACTTTGTATGGCTTGTATTATCAGTATAAAAAAATAAATTTAAAATAAAATAATATAACAAAAAAAATACTTTACAACTTAAAGCTTAAAGTAAATCAATGATGTCATTAGTAATAATAATAATAATTATTACATCAATAGATGGTTTAAATGCAAGTACATATTTTAAAAAATCTTAATTCTTTAGAAAAGGTTCAAAATAAAAAATTAAAATAATTTAATGAATTTAATAAACAATACTTGTTAAATAATTAATAAATAAAACCGTTTTATATTTAATAAATATATAGTACGAGGAAAATAAACAAAAAAGCGTGAAACACATAAAAGTTGAAACCAAAACTTAATACAAAATTTAAAAAATATATATATACCCACCATTGATAACAAATATTTAAAGAACATAAACACCACAAGAAAACAAAAGTTGTACAAAATTTAAAATAATTCAAAACACATAATAAATAACTTTAATCATTCTTAAATAACTTCAAAATAGGGTTAAAACCTCAAAATATACAAGGAACTTAAAACATTCAACAAACAAAAACAAAACACATCACTTTAAGAAATAAAAAACTACACATCGTAAGTCTTCTCGCAAGTTGTAAACACGGGGCAAAATGAACGAACGCGCGGGCAAAATAAATTAATACTTACTTTTAAATATTTATCGCGTTAATAGCTATTTTTATTCAGCATTTTTAATAGAAGTTTAATAGAGAAAAGTTCGAGTAAATAAAATATTGTTTCGATATAAAGTTCAACCGACACGTTCGAATTCGAAATCTGTACTAACTGAGAGCAAGCTAGAAAGTACTCTGTGTAAAGCCGATTCTATCTTCACGCTTTTAGTGTTGCCATCACTGCATATTATAATAAAGCTGTCTACTAAATTCTACCATTATAAAAAATAAAAGGAACGTATTTTTTATAATTTATATATATTTTAAGAATTATAAGCTGTAACATAATCAAATTAAATTTCATAAATTACGTGTGTACTCAATTTAAAACAAATCCGTATTATAGTCATTAAATTCTACCATTATGACAGTACTATTTTGAAAGAAATTTAAGGATATGGCAATATATTTGCCTGTGTCATTGTCATTTTTGATGAACTAATGTCACGCGGGTTATAAATAAATTAAAATGCATCACAGAGTACATCACACACAGTGATATTTTTAAATAAATGTGTAGCGTTTTTTGGAACGAAAAATAAATAATGATAACTTATATTTTTATTAGAAAATATCTGACAGATATATCAAATGTCACTATACTTTATCTGAGAACGGAACATATGCCGGGTGCAGTTTGTTTTTCAAATTACTTTCTTTAAATTCTTGTTTTGCGAAATTTTATTTATAATTTTAGGTGTTAAATGATAAAGTAAGTGTTAAGATGGTTGTTATGCTAGTTTTTTTTTTATTAAGTATGTGATAGAAGACGTGAATTGAAATCCACAAATAACTTTATAAAAGTTTACAAAAGTATGGTTTACATCAAGTACATATATTCTTAACTAATTCTATAATTACTATAAGGAACATTAATATTTCTTCCTAAAAACAAACTTTTAGGGAGAAATATCTTTTAAACTAATGAGCTTTTACTTTATAGTTCACCAAAAATCCGCTGTGGCGCTTATTAAAGCCGATAAGTAATTTATTATCCTTAATAAAATAAAAAGAAATATATGAAAACACTATACGGTTTTTAAATAAACTTGTATTCAAAATTAAATGAATTATAACAATAAATTTAACCCTTAAACAATATTCACCATACAATAGTTGTACGATTTGTGGTCTAGTAGCGCTATCTGTTGACGGGCTTATGAAACAAAAGCTTGTGATGCTGTTTCAATCGTAATATACAGGTATCTTAAAAGGTTTTAGTCAGTTAGTTAATTAGGTTTACCGCATGGTCGGAAGAAGAGGAGAGGCTGGGACCGTGTCCCCCTCAGAATAGTCCGGTGCCCACCACAGAAATTTTACTCAACAAAATTTGCTCAACAAAAAAAAAAAGTCCAGGAGATATTTCTGGGTTCAAATATCTCTAGATACGCTATTGGTTTACCGTACAATATGCTTCCTACTAACCATAGTACAATGAGTTGCGCTAAGTGATTTGCACACAACTGGCACTCTCGAAACGCGATAATCCGAGACCTGAATTGAAATTATATTTGTATCTTTACTTTTTAATATTTTTGGTTTCGATATTTAAGTCCATTATTTTTCCAACCTCTTCTTCATTCGATCGATTTTTTTTTTTTATGAAATTCAAATGCTCAATCACAATGTTGATCGAGTTTTTACTGTATCTAGTATATTATATTAGGGTGGGCGAATTTTTCTTTTATTATAGTAAAAATATTTCCATATTTTGAAAAAGTCTGGACATTGTTGTTTTAAATAATAACGAAATGAAATTAATTATTTCTTTAGAAATGTAAAAAAATGTATTATTTACACTTTACTATAATAATAGTTAATAAAAAATAATATAAGTTTTTTTTTTCATAATGAAATGATTATCAAACTTAAGCTTTTTGATTATTTTACAAATTAACTTGGAATAATGTTTATAATCAACTTAGCTAAAAACATATTACATTTTTCGTAGATCATTTAATTTACTACAAGAATATATGTATAATAGTTTTTATCCCGATACTAATAATTTAATTTGCAACAAAATTTGATATAAAAAATACAAAATTCTCCTTGTTACTTATACGGGAAGAAAAAAGTAGAAATTATGGCCCACCTTTATATATCATTTATTTATTTAATCAAAATAGTGTTAACCGTCGCCTGCGGGGTTCAATGGAAATACCTAAGAGTTATGTATGGCATATGACACACTCTAAGTGCCCAAGCGAACTCTCACCGTACGAACAGTGGGTTAAATAGATACTAGTTATATGATGTAAGCCTAAGAAATAGCCAATGCTCTTTCTCGATAAATTTACTATCCAATACAAAAATATTTTTATATTCAAACCTTTTGGAGTTTTGGAGATTATCGCGTTCAACCAAATCAACTCAGCTTTATTATATTAGTAGATGTTCATTACAGCACTGAGCGAGTTATACTATACACATTCTACATAAAAATAGACTTAAGTAAAATTTTTATAATTATGAAGGGAAATAGAAGATGAAAGTTGTATAATTTGAGTTGATCGGTTAGTAGGTACCAATTATTTTTTAAAATGATCAACATATTTTTTTTCTAATTTTTAAATGATATACTTATTGAAGTTATTGATCACACAAATCAAGAAAGGCCCATCATACTCATATTAAACAAAGGTTAAATAAATATAGTGCAAGTAGCTACTGGAAAATCACAAAAACAGTACAAAATTTGCAATTCCACGTGGATGAACTCAACGTTAAGAGAATGAATTAGCCACCCACACGCAGAGACTATTTTAAACGCCAACGCTATATAAGGAATGAGGGGATATTGCTACACGAAATATGTTAATACTACTACAAGAATATTGGATGGGTACTTAATCTTTTCTTAACCACGAATTATAGTGGCTGGTTGTGGGTTGTGATGATATGCAGCCTCCAAAGTGGTCTGCTGCAATTGATGATTGAGCGTTAGGATGACCTGATGGTAAGTAGATAATAACATGTCCCCGTGTAACACCAGAGGAGATACTGGTTGGTTGCCGGCCTCGGCTGTATTTGAAATTAAAATATTAATTATCTTTTAAGTGATTAATGAATATTAGATAATTGCTAAATGACGTTCCAGAGTGGAATATTAAAAATAATAACATTGATACATGGACACGATAAAAGCACTTACTTATATACTTAATATCAGGACATTATAATAACATGGTCTGATATTTAGGTTCGAAGGGTTATTCTGATGCAAACTGCAATATATTTTTGTGCCTATTTAGTGGAAACATTTTGCATTAAAGAGCAAAGCAGAATAGGCAGAAAGAAACTAGTGTCAAATCATTTCGTTACCGCCTGAACACGAATCCGTCCCACACTCTCCTCCGAATTAAATTATGATAACCGATAACCTACTCGTATGTATATATACTTATATATATATATATATATATACGAGTACTCTAGTGTCCTGGGGCAAAGTGCGGCGTTCAGTTCCGCCACTCAACACGCAATGCCTCCTGAATTCAGCCGAACGGAGTGCCTTTATACTTGCCTACCCTGCTGTGGTCGGTGTACAGCGTGAAGCTGATTTATTCATTTTGTATTTGTTATTCCTTATACTTATTGAAACCGTGGACAGCTTCTAAGAGGTCTGACTCTTATACGGTTCTCAAGAGGCGCAGTTTTAAAGCCTTACTTTTTTTCCAAAAAAATATTTCTCTTCTGCGTGTGGAATAATACTTTAAATATGTTAAAACAGCTCTGTTGCGCAGAACGTTGACACCTGACACTTTGACGGCTCTAACCTTTAACTTTTTTGCCCCGATTCCTGATTTTTTAACTCTAGGATAAGAAATTAACTGTTTCGTCTTGTTTGTTTTTACTTCACACTGTATTCCGCATTTAGCAATGAAGGTAGAAGGAAGGATTGAACGAATGGAACTCAACGTCGCGCTTCTTCTTGTTACCAGAGCGAAAAAATGAAAATTTTAAATATTTGATTCTCCCGAGTCCGGATCTAACTCGCAGTGGTCGCGCTTACAAACTTGTGCCACAACGCCACGCTAGCCTCTTTATCTACAGTTCCGTTCGAAAAAGATGAAACTGGGCCATATCACTAAGACTCCTCTGTCCGTCCATCAGTCTGTCACCAGGCTGTATCTAATGGGGCACTATAGTAAGACAGTTGAAATTTTCACACATAATGTATTTCTGTTGCCGCTATAACAACAAAACAAAAAAGCGGAAGAAAATAGCCTGTTATTAATTACCAAGAGGCCAGTTATGGCGCAGGGATACAGGGTTCGATTCCCACTCGAGGAAATAAAATATTTAATATTTCTATTTTCTTGGCTCAGGTAAAGCGCGGTAGTAGCGGTGGTAGCGGTGTAGAGTTCCGCCAGTCGCCACAACGCGATTTTTTATTAATTTATACATAATAATACGGAGTTCATCATGCGCAAGTACCTACTTAATACAAAGTAATTTGTGTGAAGTATTATTATATCTTTATGGACAATATTTGTTTTTTTATATACATCTTGTGCATTTGGTGTCGGTAAGGTTTTTTCATTTGACATCATGGAACCGAGAGTTAATTTAAATAGGTACAATGAATGACCCGTAAATCGAACCCACAACATTTCAATACAATCGGTCATATCTCACATCACAATAACTGTGACTGGTGATCGTTTTAAGTATAAATAGAAGTGGATTTGCGTTTCTAATACCACACACACACACTGCGTTTTCCACTGTATAGTCTCTGACATTACAATTATCGAGAAAATCAAACGGACCACTGACAAAGCACACATGTACACACATATCGCACACCTAGCACATCACAAAAAATCTTTTTGTCTAAAGTATTGAATTACTCAAAATTATGCCTATTTTGAATAATTGAACCCGTGCTGGACTGAGGCAGTCGTGAAGCAGCGGCACAGTGCCTTATTCTAAACGCGACGGTTGTGGATTTGATTTTCAATCGGGGGAATGAATTATTTTCAACCACATATAGATGAATATTTACGTACCTTAAAGTGCTTGTAACGCCGCCGCCATCTATTGTCAGATATTTGACGCACAAGTACATTATATATAACTAGTGAGCGCGCGCGGCTTCGCCCGCTTATTTGAACTCTTAGGGGTGAATTCTAAAAAAACCACAAAACACGTGTTCAATAAAATATTTTTA
>DWAP01002524.1:0-13352 GCA_018230625.1 Heliconius eleuchia | reverse complement strand
ATATATATATATATATATATATATCAAAAATATAAGAAAATCGGTCAAAAATAAATAAATTTAGTTAAGTATTGTGATGTTCATATATTAAAAACTCGTACAATCCAACAAATTAATTAAACCTTAAAAATGATAGCACTATAAAATAAGAACAAACAATTCAACTCAACATAACATCATCAAAATTAATTTAACATAAGTAAATATAGGTACTGTCATAATGCCTTTCTGTGTATAATAGCTAATTAAAATAAATACACAATGCACCGGGCACTGTGGACCCGCGCGATATATGGGTCAAGTATAATATATGCCTGTACGACCGCAAACACGGTTAATTACTGTCATCGTTTGACATATAATTTGACTTATCGTATGTTTGTTTGTGTTCAAAGTGATATAATAATAATGGATGAATTGTTTCGTTCGTTTCTTATATGTTGCTTGGATAATACGCGGCGTTTAATTTCGCCGCGTAACTCGGATATGTATTGAAAACTGAGCGGTGCGTGGAGATCGCTAGATTCCTACTTTTATGGTGGTTCTTATACTGATATGGTAGCCAAAATGCTGCATAAAAATAAAAATCTTATAATTTATTTGTTTTTTTATTTATTTGTTTTTTATTTATTTGTTTGACCAAAAACAAATAAAATAGGAACAAAATGCAATGCTGTCGAATTTAACGTTTATTCACGATAGCTCTTAAACAATCTTAGACTTACGAAGTGGATGAAATCTTGAATATTGCGTAGATACATCACTGATTAAAAAGCAGCCATCGTGAGACATTAGTACTGTGAACGCGATGGTTGTGGATTCGATTATCGAATCGAACATGTTCGATCTGATATGACATATCAAATAATATAGGTCATTCAAATGCTTTTTCTTTAAGATACAGATATGATTTTTACGACATTTTCTTTGATTATTATAATGTATTATGTTAAATTTACGTACCTACATTTTTAATATTTTATTATGTAATAATGAAAAATACAACCGTTTTGAATATATCTTTCAGTTCATTATTTACGGATACTGAACCTAATATAACTAATGAGACAATATAATCGGCACAATATAATATGTTAACAACCGGTTGCACCGATCGAACTAACCTCACCCCCGAGATGTTAATGCCTAAGCTAAGATGCACCTAGGCTTGCATACGACTAACTGCATTAGTTGGACATATGTAAACAGGTGTTTCTTAGTGTTTCGCCGTCTCATCAATGAAACTAACGCTGTTACCGGCGGCACTACCGGTGCCTTTCCAATATCCTTTTAAATACATGTAATTGAAGTCGTTCGTAAATGATTCGCCACAATAAGAACGTGTATAATTGTAATAAATCAAAATTAATAGAGCATTAAATGCATCAGACAATATATATAAATTATATTATATAATATTATAAATTTTTGAATTTTTTTTTGTATTGGCCTATTTATTGAGGAAAGCTATAGATAATATTGCATTACGTTAATAGTTTCGATGTAACCCACTGTATCTGAGGTCCTATTGCACTTAGAATGTGTCATATACAATTCTTATTAATTTCCATTCGACCACACAGCCCGGCGCGTAGCTGCAGATAATAACTAGATAGAGCACGAATAGCGCTTTCGTGAAATGACATATAATGATTAGCTCCTTTAACTCGCAAATATGATATTTTGTGTATAAAAATATTTTCATCAATAAACAAAAAGTGTTTTTTAAAAAATATATTAACTGTTATGGTTTTTCAAAAAAATGTGGAGTTTTAAAAACTACTGGAGCTGTTATGTTTTTTTTTTGAATATGAATTAAAATTACAGGAACTATAATGAGTTTTTTTTTAAATATTGAATTTTAAAATTACAGGAACTAATAAAAATACAACATCTTATGTCAAATAAATTGTCACCAGGTGTACCATCACAACCGTCAAACCTAGTGGCAGTAGAAGCCGGAGAGACCTCAGTGACCCTGTCATGGAGGAGGCCCACGCACGCGGGCGACAACATCGTCTCATACGAACTGTACTGGAACGACACCTACGCTAAACAACATCACAGAAAGTAAGAGTTGACAAACTTTATTTATATTTGTTTCTTTATTTTTGTTTAATTTTTGTTAATCATACTGTTTAATTGACACAAAATGTCGTGAAGATTTAGCGTTGTCTAGACTTTGAACAGCGATAATCATAAAAAGTACAGTTGAATTGATAACCTCCTCCTTATACAGAAGTAAGTGAAAAAAAAAATCATTTTTCATATTACCAAACCCTTTTCGTTTACTTCAATACCTATATGGTGTCTGATTTAAATTTATGATCACATCCAGACGCATACCAATAACGGAGACGTACACCTTGAACGGCCTGTACCCGAACACGCTGTACTACATCTGGCTGGCGGCGCGTTCGCAGCGCGGTGAAGGCGCCACCACGCCGCCTATTGCAGTTCGAACCAAACAATATGGTATGTTACGAGGTCGTAAGGTGTGGTGGAGCTATGTGTGGCCTTGTGAGAGTGGAGAAATTAGGAGAGGTTTTATTAATGTCTAATCTCCTGTTTAGTAGATATGATTGTCCGCACAAACATCCAATTTATTCGATATTAGACGCAATAAAATCCACTCCTGATCAAAGTTGACGAAAGAAAGTATTGTGTGAACGTGTGGGTTTTCCAGGTAATTCGTAATGTAATATTTCACATAAAAGCACTTGCCCGGCACGCTGCCAGTAATATTCAGCACAAGCACCAAGTTTTATATCACAATAATATGTGTTTTGTAATTGTAAATTGGACGATCGGTAACGTGTACGCATTCCCTTGAACATTTATGCGTACGCCGTACCGAGACGTACTAGTAGCTTTATGTCGTTCGTATGTTTTATATCCGAGGCGTCGCCTCCGCATACGTTTCGTTTTAACTATTTACACAACGACACGAACAACATTCAAACATTACGGGCGATTTATCCGCACGTATAAAAGAATACTAACGTGAACGCGTACATGTCGTTCGTGCCGTAATACACCTTAATGATCGCAATTTTCTTCCGACAGGAGTGACAGTTTCAGACATAGAGATACATATGTAGGCGAGCGGATTCTACGTAGAAAATTTGTGCATGCTTTAATATTATTTTGACGATTCTCGTCGTTTAATTTTGTATTTGTTTATTTTGTTGTGTTTTAATTTGAGAGCACCGTTACTTTCGCCCACCAACCGGCATTCAGTGATTGCGTCGCTAGGGCGGTAGTAGGTAGGGTCGTTCTCACGGTTGGCTGCGCAGTGCCGGGCGCGCCGCCGCTGAACGTGTCGGCGACGGCCGTGTCGCCCACGGCCGTGCGCGTGGCGTGGGCGCCGCCGCCGGCCGAGCGCGCGGGCGGCCGCATCGCCTACTACAAGCTGCTGTGCGTGGAGGCGGGCCGCGGCGACTCGGAGGCCACCGTGGTGCGCCTCAACCAGACCAGCTTCGTGCTGGACGAGCTGCGGCGCTGGACCGAGTACCGCGTGTGGGTGCTGGCCGGCACCAGCGTGGGCGACGGGCCCGCCTCCTACCCCGTCACCGTGCGCACCCACGAAGACGGTACGTGTCCGCGCCGCACGCAAGTGTGGCTCTCGTAATCGCTCAATTTTAGAGCTTCCCGTTTACTCTATTGCGAGACTAAAAGCATTTTAACATAAATTAAACCTAAATTAAATAAAATTGAGCTATTATCGATTAACGAAAATATTATAATTTTTACACTGAACTGTCAGATGATCGATGTCGGTGGAACGTTGAGAACTTATCGGCGCGGAACAGTAATAGCGACGCCGATCCGCTGACAGTTCTTTTATTATTGACATTAATACCATGAAATATTTCTCATTTTAATGAATCAATTGTTATGTTAAGGTGACCACTGTGGAGGGTAAAGGGTATTTTGTAAAATCATCCATATCGGTGTTTTATAAACTATTCAATTTACTGAATTATACACTCAATATTGGATAATTTTATGATGTGATTTTATTGGTTCAAAACCGGCAGAATGGATATAATTTAGCTCGCTTAATGAATTTACCTAAATAATTGTAAGCAATTTTGCACCTCAAAATAGTCGCAAATTATCTCCATTCCCGCCGTAATAATCTTGATATGCAAATGTTTGTTCATTCTGAATTGGTGGTGGGACCCTTTTAATAAATGACAGTACCGCAAATAAATAAGGCCGTATCTAAATTTCTGAATAGATGCTAATACCAACGTTACTAATATCATTTTTTTCTTTTGTTTCTTCCTCATGAGCATATAGCAGGACTAATCAAGGAGGTTAATTCTCGTAACCAACTTTTAATATGCTTGCCGATGATTTTTAATGTATTATATTATAATATAATTATATATCATATATCAGTCATTTGGTTCACTGTATACTTACGTTTTAAGCGGAATATGATATATTTCCACTCACTTGTCACATGTAATGATTTTTATTTGATGACGCGTCGTCTTGATACGTTATTTACTGCTAAAGATGGCACTCACTGAAATGCAAAGTTATATTGCACCTGGTATTGTGTCGACGGCACCGTTATATATAATTTTAACGCACAGTTGTTAAGTATTTAGTACTATACACAATTTTGCATGCTTTCTTTGACGACACAGCACTATTTTCAGTTAATTTCACTGGGCACCTGATAGGTTCCTTGCGGAGCACACTGTTAATTGAATAAATTTATTGGAATCTATTATATACAAAACATTGTGTGAAGCAAGTATAGCACTTCTAGGAGCACTCAGCACCACTAGCGACGACACGAGGTGAGAGAGCGAGTGCGTGGCATTCAAGAAATGACCAACAAAATGAGAACTACAAGTTTTGCAATGTACAAGCCATTATATTAAAAGATTTAAATTTGAAATGATGAACTTAAATTTTATATAAGAACACTCTAACTTGCATTCAAACAACTAAGCACTTGAGCTAATTTTTAATTTTCTAATATTGTATCTATTCTATTTTAATTCTTCTATCTATAAGGCTTCTACATTACAAATGAATAATCTGTTATGCTCTATAAACCTGGTCATTCAGCCCAACACGCACCACGGCCCGAGCGCCGCATTTGAATACCAATACCGTCCCACACGACACGCGCGCATGCTACTATACTACTCACAACTATTCTATACTCAATACTGTCTGACTTTACTATTAGCGGGAAAAAGCGGATAAAACTGACTTTGATCCTGAGGATTTTCATTAGTTTGAACAACTTGGTCACACCCAAATGCATCCAAAGGATCAGTTCCGCAAGTACGCATATAATCCCAACTGCTCTGCTCAGTCTAGACTACTCTATTGCGCGCTATTTCTACTTTCCCTCTATCTATCTGTCTATTTAACTTACTGTTACGCTACAACTTCTCGCCAGTAGACGTTTCTCTCTTCCTCTATCTTCTGTATACTCTATCAAACTATCGTCGTGCATGCACACTAGAATATATTGTGACATACATAATACGCCTAACGTACGCTATTGCCGTTGTCGAGGAATGAACGGAAGGGAACGCTACGATACAGTTCGGCTAGAGATACATAGATTAATCTCTAATTTTATACTGAACAGTTGTAGAAGATATACAGCCAGGACAATGACACTGACACCTTCACAGACATCACTGTGGATAGCAACACAAGGTACAATGGACACACACAGAAGCGGGTGGCGCTCTATGAAACAAGACTACACTGATGAAGCACACATACACAGATCGGCGCCGTCGCCTTAATCAATACATGTGCGTGTGAGTGAACTGGCGCAAAGGGACTCTAATAAATGGTCTAAAGTGCTTCAACGTATTTTGTTCACTGAGATAACAATCAAGACGTAATTCATATCTCTCGATTAATTAATAATCATTACATATATTCATCGCGTAATTACCTCTTGACTTTAATATTTAATAAAAAAAAATTTAATTTAAATTTATTACCATTTGTGAGCAGCATACGTAAGCAGAAAAAGGCGATGCATTAATCGTAGACCGGTGTCAACGTCCCAAGCGGCTTAACCTAAATGCGCCTCCAAAAGAGCTCAAAATACACGAGGATGTGAAATAAGAATACCCCCTATTTGCCGACAAGCGTTCTACTCGTAATCTCTCACTTAGTAGTTCCGTTCGCCCTGCAATGTTCGCACAATTTGTCTTAAATGTATTTGAATGCGTTTTTCTCTTTTTTCTCTCGTCACTGACTTTGTATGGGCTGCTGGTAACCCGTACAGCTATTAAGAGTGAGTATAAATTACTTTAGTGCTTGTATTTATGTGCGTTGTGCTTGTGCCTATGCTTTTTGTAGTTTGTTCTTCCTAGCACTGTGACCTAATGATCTCTTGATAACAAGCTGCAAGCGGATAAAGTTGGATGTTATGTAGAATAAATAATTTTGTCTAAGTTTTATATATAAAAGATTTGGTGTGCCCTTTTTCTAATTGAACGTGTAGCACTAAATCTCGACTTATGTGTGTTCCCTTGCAGAATGTGAACCTAATTATATTTATAGATATAGACATGCCGCTTTTGGATATCTGTTATAGATGACTTACTAAATGTTAACTCTTTGTAACGCTTGACGATTTTAGTTGATCTTTACTGATGTGGATTGGAAGGTAATGGATTTTAATTGGTTATGGTGATGTGAAAGGACGTAAAAGTTAATTTGATCAGTGTGTGTTGGTATTCAAATGCCCGATCGAGATGCTGAGCGGCGTTAAGCGTCGCGACCTAAATACTCTATCAGCAACCGACGGGAATTACCGACCGCACATATTAAAATACAATTTTGCAATGCTTACCGATGAGTCTTCGAAGCTTTCCAACTTAGCCCTTTAAACGTTAAGCTTAAGGTAGATTTCTAGCACGCTCCCTTAGATGCTGATAGGGCATTTAGGTCGATGCGAGAGTAGGTTTGGCTCAGATTCGTAACTTTTATTCTGTGTACAGTGCCTGGTGAGCCTCAAGATGTCAAAGTAACCGCAATCAACTCTACATCCATTCACGTCACGTGGAAACCACCCCAAGAAAAAGAGAAAAATGGGATTATTAGAGGCTATCACGTACACGTACAAGAACTTAGAGAAGAGGTGAAAAAGCAATCTTTTATATTATATTTTTACATATAATTTAAAAAATGAGCTTCACGTTGTATCCTGCATAGCAGGATAGGCAGAGAGAATCTAGTGTTAAGCCACTCCTTTTACTACTTACCGCCGAATTTATCGAGGCATTGCGTTTTAAGTAACGGAACTCAACGCCGGGCTTTTGCCTTCGTGCTAGAGCAAAAAAATGGATATAATAATAAACTATAATTCATTCCCCCGAAGGGGAGATTGAACCCACAATCAGTGAAAATTTGGAGAACGAACTTTCTTAACACTTGTCTCTTAGTCTCCTTTCTATATGAGGTTTCATAATGGCATGAAGCAAAAAAATGTTACTAGATGATTATACATACACAATATGATACATTACAAATAAATAACTGTATAATCTTTTTCGAAACTATAATTTAGTGACTATTGTTAGGGTAAGGGCTTACTTAACGACCCGATGCGTTTCAACGTGATGGACGACACGACACTCGAGCTCAATGTGTCCGGACTTCAACCGGACACCCGCTACAGTGTTCAAGTGGCGGCCCTCACTAGGAAAGGTGACGGAGATAGAAGCCCTCCAGTATCCGTAAAAACACCTGGTGGAGTGCCGAATCGACCAACTGTTAATTTGAAGTACGTTATAACTATAATTAAGTTATTGTAGCCTTCTTATTATAGTAGTAAAGCATAAGATTTTAACGTGTTCCAAATATTTCTATAACATTATATGATATTATATGCAAATACTTATCTCTACATATTTTTTTAGGATTTTGGAGCGGGATCCCATAGTATCTATAGAAATTGAATGGGCAAAGCCAACTCAAACCTATGGCGAATTACTTGGGTACAGATTAAGATATGGCATCAAAGATCAACCACTTGAAGAAGTTAATTTTCCAGGAACAAAAGTAAATTCGTACAAAATTAATGATTTAGAAAGAGGAGTACAATACGAGGCCAGAGTCGCTGGAAGGAATGAAATTGGTATTGGCCAAGAAGCCATCAAATATTGGATTACACCTGAAGGTGCACCTAAAGGCCCACCTGCCAACGTTACATATCACTTCCAAACACCTGATATACTTAGTGTAACCTGGGAACCTCCCGTTCGAGCTGATCGTAGTGGCCAAATAAAGAAATATAACGTCCAATTTTATAAAAGAGGCGATCAATCTTCTCACGTTAATAAAACTACGGAACTAACGAAAGCTGTGTTTACTGGATTAGAAGAAGATGCTCATTATGTATTTAGAGTTAGGGCTTACACTGACCAAGGGCCTGGCCCTTACAGCAAAGATATCACGGCTCACACTGAAAGGGACATTGGTAGAGCTCCCATGGCAGTCAAAGCCGTTGCTACGTCAGAGTCAGGAGTAGAAGTTTGGTGGGAAACAGTACCTTCACGCAAAAAGATTATAGGCTACGTCATATTTTACACTATGACTCCCGTTGATGATTTAGACGAATGGCAGCAAATCAACGTTCACGTTACGCATTCTGCGAATTTAGAAAATTTAGATAAATTTGCAGAATATACGATTGCCGTTGCAGCTAAAACTGCTGAAGGTTTAGGAAGGTTATCGGAAAAGGTTAATGTGAAAGTGAAGCCCGAAGAAGTGCCTTTACATCTTAGAGCTCAAGATGTATCCACCCACTCCATGACATTATCATGGTCTCCCCCGTTACGCTTAAACCCAGTTAGCTATAAGATATCATACAATGCTATTAAAGAATTCGTCGATTCACTCGGAATGACACAAACTCAAGAAATTCCTAAAAGAGAAATAATAATTAAACATGATAGAAATTCATACTCTATAAACGATTTATCGCCATTCACTACGTATAATGTTAATATAAGTGCCATACCTAATGATAATTCCTATAGACCGCCTACTACGATTTTTGTAACCACACAAATGGCTGCTCCTAAGCCAATGGTTAAGCCGGACTTTTACGGTGTTGTTGAAAATGAAATACTCGTTATTCTACCTCAAGCTTCCGAAGAATACGGACCTATTTCACATTATTATCTAGTTGTAGTTCCCGATGACAAATCACATAATCATAAAAATCCCGACCAGTTTTTGACAGACGATTTAATAAAAAATAATGCACGAACAGATGACGAAAATGCTCCCTACATAGCTGCTAAATTTTTACAAAGAAATATTCTTTATACATTCCATCTGGGTAATGACGAAATGTATGAAGGTTTTCTAAACAGGAAATTGAATCTTAATAAAAAATACAGAGTGTTTGTTAGAGCTGTCGTGGACACTCCTCAAAAACATTTATATACATCAAGTCCATTCTCGGAATACTTATCGTTAGATATGCGGGAAGCTCCACCTGGTGAAGAACCAAGTAGACCAGATCCGAAAGACATTAATGGTGATCCCGAAATAACGATAGAGGAAAACAGAAAAGAAGCAGGCATGTTGTGGGTTGTTGGTCCTATCATAGCAGCATTGATGCTATCACTGTGTTTAGTATTTTTATTCATCATTAAAAGGAGAAGACAGCCTTGTAAAACCCCTGATCAAGCAGCAGTCACCCGACCTCTCATGTCGGCTGATATAGGTTTCGGGGCGCCTTCAGATCCGGTGGAAATGAGACGATTAAACTTCCAAACACCAGCTATGATTTCTCATCCACCTATCCCGATTTCTGAGCTCGCAGAACACATAGATAGATTAAAAGCGAGCGATAATCTCAAGTTCTCCCAAGAATACGAAAGTATAGAACCTGGTCAACAATTCACCTGGGATCATTCTAACATGGAAGTAAATAAACCCAAGAATCGTTATGCTAACGTGATAGCATACGACCATAGTCGTGTTATTTTGCAACCTATCGATGGTATACTAGGCAGCGACTACATAAACGCTAATTACTGCGATGGATATCGTAAACATAATGCATACGTCGCTACTCAAGGACCTCTACAAGAAACGTTTGCTGATTTCTGGAGAATGTGCTGGGAACTACGAACGTCTACTATCGTCATGATGACAAAATTAGAAGAGAGGACACGAATAAAATGTGATCAGTACTGGCCAAGTAGAGGAAGCGAGTCGTACGGCATGATGAGCGTTACCATCACAGAAGTTCAAGAGCTTGCCACTTATTGTATTCGAACATTCCAAGTAACAAGAAACGGGGGCGCTGAACGTCGTGAAATAAAACAACTTCAATTTACGGCTTGGCCTGACCATGGAGTACCAGATCATCCGGCTCCTTTCCTACAATTCCTTCGGAGAGTTCGTGCATTGAATCCACCTGATGCTGGTCCACTAGTAGTTCATTGTTCGGCCGGAGTCGGACGAACTGGTTGCTTTATCGTCATAGATTCTATGCTCGAGAGAGCTCGACATGAACGGACTGTAGACATCTATGGTCACGTGACTTGCTTGCGAGCTCAACGCAATTACATGGTTCAGACCGAAGACCAATACATCTTTATCCACGACGCCCTACTCGAAGCTGTGATCTGTGGCGACACCGAAGTTCCCGCGCGCAATCTACACCCCCACATACAGAAATTAATGCGTATTGATACAATCGAGAACATAACGGGCATGGAGTTGGAATTCAAGAAGCTGGCCAATATGAAGGCTGATTCTAGTCGTTTCGTGTCTGCCAGCTTACCGTGCAACAAACATAAGAATAGACTGGTGCATATATTGCCTTACGAATCGACCCGAGTGTGCTTAACGCCGCGAGATGGATCAGATTATATCAACGCATCGTTTGTGGACGGGTATAGATACCGCGCGGCGTACATCGCCACTCAGGGTCCATTGCCTGATACAACTGACGATTTCTGGCGAATGTTGTGGGAACATAACTCTACTATAATAGTTATGTTAACCAAACTCAAGGAAATGGGAAGAGTAAGTATGGAATAAATTATTAATAAGTTTGATTTTAATTATGACTATGTTTTAATTGCAATGGTGTTTTCAGGAAAAGTGTCATCAATACTGGCCTTCGGATCGCTCGGTCCGCTATCAATGCTTTGTTGTGGATCCCATCGCTGAGTATAACATGCCCCAGTATATCTTGAGAGAATTCAAGGTAAAAAATACTTTGTTCTTATTTTATTATATTAGTTTGCCGAAATATTTTCATATATTCCAATACAATTTAAAAAATGTAACGATTTTCTTATGGAAGTGTGTTCAGTGTCATTACCTGATGTCAGTAAGCTACTTATATAAGGTTTTGTAAGCGATATGTTTTGTCTTTTCGTCGTATTTGTCGTTGTGCATCAGCAAAATTGTGGATAATCGCGATGATTGTAGGTTCGAGTCCCACTGGGGGGAACGACAACTTTTATATTTTCATTTTCTCGATTTGGTAACGAAACAAAGCGCGTCGTTGAGTTCCATCACTCAACACGGAGTGCTTCAGGAACAGTGTCTTGAGGTTACCTTTGCCTACCCTGCTATGAGTGGGGTACAGCTAAGAAGATAAATAATATAAACGCTTGTAGGTAACGGACGCGCGCGACGGCGCCTCGCGCACCGTGCGCCAGTTCCAGTTCACGGACTGGCCGGAGCAGGGCGTGCCCAAGAGCGGGGAGGGATTCATCGACTTTTTAGGACAAGTTCACAAGACCAAGGAGCAATTTGGACAGGATGGACCTATTACTGTCCACTGCAGGTAATTTATAGCTTTAGGTAGGACTGACACTACTGACACAGCTTCTTGTAGCATCATTGGTACAAGTTCATTGCATTCATCATTGCTAAATTAAAAGTCTTTCTACATTTACTTCCTACATGTTTATCTATTTGGAAAAGATGTGATTATTGCAGTCACATTACAAACAATTCATGGTGTTGCCGGATCAACAATTTGTATAATACTATTGGATAAAATATTTGAAACATACTATAATCGAATCCGTTACCATTGAAAGTACACTTACACCATGACGATGTAGAGAAGCAACTAATAAGTTGATATAACGTGCCTTCTCCTATTTTTATTCTTTTCAAGTAAAAAGAAAGTAGATTATAATTTTATGTTCTTTTCAATTTTCCAATCAAAGATTTTCAATTTAGCTTAAAAGCATGTCTGACAATGCAACAACACTATTGTTATTTAAAGCAAGTCTATATAAAATAATGCCGGTCATACACACTCACGATGATATCACGTTATGATACTATCATATCATATCATACCATGTCATATATGTATTTTAGTTCATTCCATTACACGTGTTTGTGGTTTGTTATTTCAGTTTATTTACGTCTAGATATCTTTATAAAATATATTCATTTTAAGGGAGGAGGCTGTGTTTACTTTCTTTTGTCCTAATGAATATTTGAAAAATGTATGTAACTCTAAGGTTTGATTGAAACGCGACGGTTGTGGGTTCGATCCCCACTCGAGGGAATGAATTATTATTTTTAATGTTTTTATTTCTTCGTACTGGCATCAAGGCAAAATGCCCGGCGTTGAGTTTCGCCATTCAACACGCAATGTCTCGAAAAATTCGGCGGAAAGTGGGGAACGGACTGTCTTATCATTATGTTCCTTCTGTCCACCCTGCTGAGTGCGGGATACAGCGTGAAACTAAAAAAGAATATTTCACTTAAAAAAAGAAATAAAATATTTTTGGATTACGCCTTGTCAAGCATACGGTAGGCAGGGGGAACATAGAATTCGATACATTGCGTTTTGAGTGGCGTATTAATACAGACGGTCACCCACTGCGCCAAGATCATATTAATGTATTGTCGTCGTAAGTATAAAGAGTAACTATAACGTACTGGAACTGATTGCGTCGGGCCGCACAGCGCGGGCGCGGGCCGCACGGGCGCGTTCGTGACGCTGTCCGCGCTGCTGGAGCGCATGCAGTACGAGGGCGTGGTGGACGTGTTCCAGACCGTG
Organism: Heliconius eleuchia; assembly: GCA_018230625.1. Classification (NCBI taxonomy): domain Eukaryota; kingdom Metazoa; phylum Arthropoda; class Insecta; order Lepidoptera; family Nymphalidae; genus Heliconius; species Heliconius eleuchia. The sequence goes on along the minus strand of DWAP01002524.1, from coordinate 289 downwards.
CGCGCGCTGCGCACGCAGCGCCCCGCCATGGTGCAGACCGAGGTGCGTGCTGTCCTTGCCTTATACATACGTCGAGACTACAATTTTAGTCCGCACAAAAAATATTTTTTATTAAATACGTATCATCATCATCAGAGTGTAGAAGTTTCTTAAATACATAGTCATCAAAACGCTTCTTAGATACTAATTATTATACAACTTTATGAATAATGGTATTAAAACTGTTAATACAATCGAAAATTGTAACCTTTATATATATATATATATATATATATATATATATATATAT
>DWAP01002523.1:0-13354 GCA_018230625.1 Heliconius eleuchia | reverse complement strand
TAATATCATAAAATACATTCAATAAAATATCAATGTTTACCGTGTTTTTGACTGGAAGTGCCATTGATAACTTGTTTTAAGTAGCGGGGTAGGCAGAAACTTCTAGTATCAACTCACTCTATTTTCACATTGTTACATTTTATGTTAACTATGAAAATGAAAATAATCTATTCCGATTAAAAATCGAACTATCCAAATCATCCTGGGTACCATCACTCACCCACTGCGCCACTATATGAAAGGATGATAGATAAAATGACTCGTAACAAAAGAACTAACGAAAAGAGGAAATAACAAAAGGTTTTCCATAATCTTCTTCTCACCTTTCAGAATTTGAAAGGTACAAAAGGGCAAAAAGTACGAACCATTCAAATGCGAGTCGGTCTCGTTCACCGAGAAGAAATCTATTACAAAAGTAAGTGTATAATGGTTTTTTTAACATACCTGTAAATTACATTTACATTTAATTTTTTTTATATTTTTCCGTCTATTTGTAATGTAAGCTGTCGTGTCTCATGTTTTTTTTTATTGGAAGCGTATTTATTTTTTGCCAATTTGCCTGATATATATTTCGATGTTCTAAATAAATAAAACCCTTTTTAGAAGGCACCAATTCTGTTCATAATACCTACAAACTAATTAGCTTTAGGTGTTAAGTGTCATTAAAACGAAGAACAATTCAAACATACCATATAATATGTAGATCGATGGTACAGGTCGCATTAGGTGTCATCCACACCAGGTGTAATAATTCTCTGCTTTGTGCAGCCCATTCTAATACGGAACCCAATTGATTTATTGCTTTTGTTGATAATAAATAAGTTTATATGAAAATTCCCATTTACTTCAGACATTGCTAGAACCGATTCTGATTGTAAAAACGATGCTTATGGGTTTTTTACTCGAAAGAAACCTCGTAGGTTAGACAAAATGCAGTATTTAATTCCACATGAATGGCGGAACTTAAACCACATTTTCTCCAAAAAGACGACAAAATCTTTTTAGAAAATGTATGAAAATTAAAGAGTGGAACAATTGAACTCGCAACTCTTAGACGGTTGTGAAGTTTTCTAAAAAAAGTATTTTTCATTCCTAAGTGTGGAATAACACTAAAAATCGTATTCCTTTTTACTTCAGATATTTAATTTTCTTAAAGCGTCTTTTATATACATTATAACTCTTTATTTTTTTCCTTTTAATTTTTACATCATTATATATTTTTAAATAAACCGTAAGATAAATTTATATTATGATACAAAAAATATTGTACTTTTAGGCGTCTTTATATAGCATAGGCGTCAATACCCAAATAAGTAATAACGTACAAATATCATGACGGCTCTTACTAATACGTACATAATGTGTAGTTATATAAAACAGATTTTCAATATAGACTAAAACATCATCTATATTATACATACATTTATTTACTAATAGAATATTTAACAAAATAAACGTGTACAAAAAGAAGTTAAGCTTTGAGAAGACGACCTTTGAATTATGTTTAAAATTTAGCTATTTCCTTGAAAGATGAGGAGGCACTAAGGGTACTACAAAACCAATTCTAACACCAATATATTCAGCATGGTCAATGACCACCATTGATACGATTGATAGGAGTATTATCAAACACAGGATGACCTTTGGATGGGCTCATCTTGTCTTTCAAATACTGGAAGATCTATTTGACATCATTGGTGAGGACACTTAGCCCTCTTGAACGCAAGGTTTCAATAGTTACTCAATTTACTGATAGATAGATTAATCTTTACTTCACACAAACCAATAAGATCAAAACCGTGAACGGGTGTAAATTCATATTGTTTTTGGTTTTCCCTGATTTTTCAAAAAGTGCTGATCCTATTGCTATGAAATTTGTTTAGGACCAATTTTAACGTATACAATTTTTTTAATCAGTTTATAAGAAAATAAATATAAATATTTATGTTCATAATAGAATCTCTTCCTCTATACAAGTTTGTTAAGATTTTGGCGTTTACATAATTGCATAGTTAGACCTGTATACAAAGTAATAACCGCATAACTTACAAAGTGACCTGGTTTACCCTTGCGCTGCCTTGTTAAACTAGTTAAGTTATCAACTTGTCTAAATTTTACAGTTAACGAGTATAGAATTGTTAAAAGAAAATAAATTACTTTTTCTTTCAGCTTTACGCGGTATCCCGCATGTAGCAGGGTAGACAGAGGGAACCTAATGATTAGACACTTAGTTCCCCACTTTCCGCCAATTTTTCTAGGCTTTATTATCTGAAAATCTAGGTTATATAATTTAGTATATTAATTAAATTTCGAGAATTAACTCTGTCCTCCTTGATACTTCTAAAATAAATTCTAGAAAGTGAGTAGAATTAATATTAAAGTAGGCTCATTTTTCACCAATTGCCAGGTAACGAAAAAAAAGACGTCCATAGAGATAAACAAAATGTTTATTATTAATATATTTTTATTAGTTTGAGCTATATCTATGTATGTAATAAAACCTAAGGAAGAATCTGAATTACACTCACTTCTAATTTTTGTATCATCATGAAACTTTGCAATTATAGTATTAAATGACAAAACAATTTTATGATACCATCGTGCTGGTTTTATTGAGGAATTAGAAGATGGCTGAACCTTGGACTTCCTACTAGTAAACATATTGAGTTTGTGCTCATTAGGTTCGTCTTATTAAATTGTTCTGTTGAAAAAAGCGCGTTTCTAATTTTTTAACTTTTTTTATATAAAGTTGTAGCTATATATATTTATTTCCGTATATATTATCAGGTTAACAATTAGCTTTCATCAATGATGTTCTCCCATTTCCTGATATATGAAAGAGAAGTGTGTTAATGGAAAATTTGTTTGCCGTAAAACGGCACGCTTTATCGAGTTCGTATCGACAGGTGAACCAGTTAAAAACGATTCGATTACAGCGAACCATTTTCAGTTAAAAGTTTTAAAGCATGTAATGTTTTGTAGAGATTCGGACTACTGGCCACGATATTGATCGAAAAACGGTAATGGTAAACAGTTGTTAAACGTCTTTTCATATAATACTGTATTCAAAAAGCAAAAGGTCAATCATTAATTAATCAATAAGTAAATAGTAATATAAAAAAGAAAGGAAAAGTGTATGAATAGAATATATCAAGATCATTTATAACTTAGCCTTTATAACTAAACAAGTGTTATTTAAAGGGTCCTAAAAGGAGAGCGGGTGTTGATAATTTTTACAATTTATAAGACGTTAAGCCAATAAATCAAAAATTGAAAGGTATATCCTACTTAACTTTTGATTTATTTTTGATATACTTATTTCCGCTACCCGCGACCATATTCCATATATCTGCTAAATAAAGTCAACGTGGTGCAGTGCGACAACGACTGAAGAATATTGTGAGATCCACCTTCACTCGTGGGACTGGATAATGTTCTTTGCCCCGGTCTGATATAATAAAACGCGGCATTGATTTGAGCCATTCAACGCAGAATATCTCGAAATAAGACGGCATACTGAGAACGGAATATCTCAATACCAAAATACCTCAATACCAAAAAAATATAATGCTTGTTTTACTACTGACTATTGATATTTTTTTCGATTTCTGATTTCTGTCTCTTCCCTTGCATTCCAAACTTGGGTATTTTATTAGAAACATACATGTCTCGTATCTCCTATTTTGGTCGGCTCTTGAAAACTCTGCCGTAATTGTATTCGCCTATGGAACAACTACAGTTATCTTAGTTTTTTTGAATTCTATTTAAATATTTGAGAATGTCCGTCTGATAAGTGATAACTAAATGCGATTTTGGTTGGGCTACTCCGTAAATTTCGCATTATGAGCAGTAAAGCTGAAGATATATTTGTATATGTGAAACTACTCAAAAAATATAATCAATTTCCTGAAATAAAATTAATAGAAAGAATATAATATAAGAAATAATATTATGACCATAGCTAACAATATTAATCTGATTTAATACTCCTACACGACTCTAGGTATCGCCAGACCACATCGTATGACTTTGTGGTGCACCGGTCGATTGCGAAAAGGTGCGCTATAGCAACCGTAGTCAAACATTCCACCTGAAATTTAGGTCACCGTCCCTCTGATGAATGCTTAAAAAATTCCATCTTTGACCGACGGCCATTTTAATTATTATTGAAATACTTCGCAAATAATAAACACAAATTATACGGTAACTTCATCACGATTGTCTCTTAAAAAGTAAAGATAATTCAAAAAGATAATTATCTATCATTACGTTCTTAAGATTCCGCTTGCAATTAAGTTATTGAATTTAATGCAACTCTTAATTCACTATCGTTTGTCCGATAAAAGTATGGAATTAAATTACAGTTCTACAATTCAAATTATATACTTATTGAGAACCAATATTTTGTGTGACTCAGTATGGAATATAGATAGAGTTCTGGTTGGACGTAATTTTGTTTATACTTTACGCATCTCTTGTGTACATTAAGTGAATCATAGTGGTCCTATTGTTAGGACAACGTTATATGTTGTGTCGTATAAATCAAATCGCGCTTTGCCAGGAACAAGAAATGAAAATAATTTAAATATAATAATTTCATTGTTGCTTAAAGCTCGATTTCCACCCCGAAAGATAAGTGAACAGATAGTGCTTAGACTCTTTTTGAATAAAATAGGTTTGTATTTCCACCAAGGAAGAACTATGTATCAACATATCTCTAGAACTGAATTAGTTTATTTCACCGCTTTCCCCTCGCTCGATTATTTATTGGTGAAAATACTTACTGCATATAGTTTACTCTTGCTAGTTCACGGTGGACACCGGTCATTAAGATGGCCACTAGCATTCAGCACACTCACAAGAATTGGATGGAAAGTGGGAAACGGAGTGTCCTAACACTAGATCGCCTCTGTCTGCCCAGCTATGCATGCGAAATCGTAAAGCTCATTCTGTTAATTATGAACTCACAACCATTGCGCTTAGAATCACACAAAAAAAAATGGCCTGGATGGATGTTTATTTAACAATCTGTTTTAACATTCATGATAGTTTTTGAGTTACGTTTTTAAAATATAGTAGTTTATCTAATTTTTACACAATTTTATCTATCTTTTACTTTCATAATATGTTTGTATGCTAATAAAGTAGTGGATAAATATTATCTGCAATATGGAGTGTACTTAAAGCAAATATGTAGCGCTTATTTCAATATTATGAATATTGTTCGAGGAAATTTCTTATTTGTTAAACATAATCAATGTAATTAAGTATACTTACTGAAAATTCTCTGGTATTAACTTAGTAATTATATTCAGAAAATAAACTATTACAAAAAAATTAAATAGCGATTCTTTTTCAACACAAATTGGAACTATCTAAATTCAATAACTAAACATTCTGTGTGCACTCACGAACGCTGTGGATTTGATTTCCGCTTGGGGAATGCTTACGTTTAAATTTATATTTATATTTTTAATGATGAATTAGATGGTAGCCCAATTCTCCACATCTCAACGAGTGGTAAATGAAAGTAGTAGTAGATATATATACTATTTATTATTACACATACATAACAAACGTCTAAAATCCATACGAACGAACCTACGGGAATTAGTTATGCATATACAAACAAACAGAAACCTACAAATCTTTAAATACTATTGGTTTAAATAAACGAATGTATAAGAACGAAATATTTTTTTTATCAGACACAAATAGTAGTAAAAAGCAATTGTCTTTGTGGTTAGCGCTCGGTCTTTATTGCCGCGCCACTGTACTCCGTACACATTCCATTTTAAGACTTTTTTCCAATGGACAGTGGAATGTCAAAATTAAATTTTTCTGTTTATATATTAACGCAATATATTTGAGACAGTAAATACTATCGTTTATATTGTGACCACGCCAATTTATTCTAGTTTTTCCAGCATTTGAAAAAAGACAATAATTCATTATATTCATTTCCATATTATGTTTATCAAATTGTAAAAATCACAACATATTTCCTCTAAAATTTATAACAGTCTACTTTCTTATTGAAATTTACTATATTACTCATTCCCTTGACTATATTTCAATGAAAAATATATTTTGTTCTGTTTCACGTTGGCAGTCGTCTGAGGGAAACCATCAAAGTGACGAGGGTGCAAAAGAGATTCAGAGTCAAATTACCGTATCGTTTGTAGATATTGACGTTGAACTTATTAGTCAAAGTAAGGAAATTATAATATATTAAAGACAAACATTTTTTTACATAAATATATTAATCATTGTGGCACAGTGTAATAGCCTTCTGTAAGCGCGATACACTGGTTCGAGTTTGACCTCACGGCATTTAAGCTATTTTTCTTTCTCCGGTCTAGTAATACAAAGCACGGCGTTGAGACCTGCGACATCAATATATCTACTGGTATCCGGGCGAAAAGGAGAGAACGGTGTATTCGGACGGTAGTTTCTCTGTTTGCCTACCCCGATATACCTGTTGACCTGAATAATAAACGTAACAATATTTTCTAGAGCTACCGTTCGTACCGTCTATTCAGATCCAATATTTTCTAGGCGTAAAGATATTATAAAGTAAAATTTAAAATTATAAACGCTTCAGAACAAAAATAAAGCATACATCAATATTTTCATTTGACTTTTACATTTATAGAAAAGTAAAACGAAAATATTTATGTATATCTTTGACTTTACCTAGATCCTTCTTTTTATTTTTTTTTATCTAAAAGTAGAATAACATTTAAATTGATATTTTTTCTTGGTCCGATGATTATTTTTAGGTCTTTTCCTATAGTTTTAATTTATCGTATTTTAAATTCGTTAAAACTACAATATTTTAAAATAATCATATCGGTGCAAACAATATTATAAATGACATAGCTCATTTTATTCCCAAACTATCAACAACTTGTTGGAAGAATTCCAAATGACGGCTATTGAGTGCACAATAGTCACGATTACTGGATAAATTAAGCATACTTTCCACGCTCAATAACATTCAGAACACGTTTCGTATCGGAAACTTCCAAAACGGAAGTTATATTCCCGTTTATATCTAAAAATATACCTAATTTCGGTAGTTACAGCTGAAATTACAAATATCAAATAATATAATATTAGAATAATAAAGTAGCCACAAAAATAGGTAGTCAAGAGGAAGATTTCAAAGAAAGTAGTTTAAATTACAATTGATTATTTTCACGATATCCAGCCACCACTTCTTTGTGGATTCGATCCATTCTCTATTGCATTTATTTGTTTATTTATTTTTCATCATATCCATGTCTCACTGTAGGGTACGGATGTAGTACGAGTGCTATATTGTTTACATATAAATATGCACTAACTTTCTGCCGTACCATCAATGCAAATAGAACACCGTTATTCCTGTTACCGGCAACATTACGCTGTTTCATTTCATTGTCATTATTTTATTTTGTTATTATTTTATAATTTCTTTCATCTAGGATATATGTAAACTTCCGACTCCAAAATATTATATATATACATTTATATCCCATATTATATCTTTTTATAAAGTTTTTCCATTTATTTCTCTTTTTCTTTTTCCTTTTTTCTTCTATTTATTTGTATTCTTCTATTATCTATTATTTTTCATTTCAGTTGAAGATCTATTACTATTTTTAAAGACAATTGTGATTGTTCACAATTGTCTTTAAAAGTAGTAATCGATAACTCGCATTAAATACGTGAAGATAAATTATAAAAATATAAAAATTGAATGTTTAACCAAAAGACGGGAAATCTGAAGCACTTACACTATACGAGTACCTCCTGTTTTCTTTCTAAACAAGAAGCAGCATAATATCCGTACAAAAATTTAAAACTTCGTAAATTTTGCAACTTTTCTATACTTGTATTCAATATCTTTGATAAACAACCTTATATTAAATCAAAATATCAGTTAAGCAACAATAACTAAAAGATATGAATTCAATTTAATAAAAACATTTGTAAAATAAATAAATACAAGAAAATAATGTTATTAGTATACACCCACAAAGTTTAGTTCACAGGTAGAAAACAGGAGGTACTCGTATGGTGTAACTGTACGGAAGTGTTGGTCAGCGAATCTGACTCGCACGTACCTCTCTGTGAAGATAAAATAAATATAACATGGATTTATTTATTGTTATAAAAAATAACACATAATTGTTATAATTAATTGTCATTATCGTTTAGCATCGAAAATTGCTAATTCAATTTCTTCTTACTCGGCAGCTTGGCTTTAAAATTCAATAGAAATGCCAAATTACGGTCGAGAAACAAGAATTATTCAAATTAGAGAATAAATTTCAATATCAATGTCCTAAATACCGCTCAGCAAGTACAATGTGATAGTAATATTTCCAAATTTCAAAACAAATCAAGGCAATAGAAGTTGGGCTAGTTGCATATACGAGTACATACAAATACAAACTAGGTTAGCATACAAATTGTTCCTCACTTTTGAAATACAGCTGTCCCTCTTCTTTGCCTTATATCAAAATGGGATAGACTCATGATGAAAATTGTTTACTTGGCTTGAAACAGCACGGTTTCATTTTCAGCTATTGCTATTGGTTTGGTCCCACCCGAAAATTTAATTACAACAAGCTGGTTTTAGTAAAACATATAGGTAAGTGGAGTTAAGCTTTTTGTTTCTCTTTGACTTTATGAACATAAAATATATATATTAGTAGAGATGCTCGTATAAAATAAAATATTAACGTCGCAATCTTAAGCTGATAGATATAAGGTTTATCCCGCATACAGCAAGGTTTGTGTGCAGTGACCTTAGTGTTAAGACACTCCGTTCCTTAGTTTCCAGCGGAACTCAACGCCGCGCATTGCCTCGACACCAGAGCGCAGGAAAGAAAATATGAATTTAAATAAATATTTCATTACCCATATCTTATTACGAAGGCTTCATGTTATATATGCTTTTACTATATTGCAATGTAGGGTTAGAGGAATTATTTATGCTGCTGTATCTAAGAATTATCCTTATATATTTATTTATAATAGAAAAATAATAGAAAAAAAATTCAAAGTGCGAGTCGGTTTCGCCCACCTAGGACTTCATATCTACATATTTCAGGATTGTAGGTTAACGGAAAATGCAAGTTATTAAAAATTTACAAACTTAAGTTTATGGCATATGCACTCGATTTGTATTAAGTGAACGACAAATATAATTTAGTAATTATTTTGTCTATGAAATACTAATTTTTCAGGTTTTTTTCCTTTATTTGTATAGTAAGTTTTCACTTCGTGTCCAATCTCATAGTCTCATAATTGTGTTTTGAGTAAGCGGCATATTTAATAGAAAAATTATAAAAACTGATTTTCTATTGATTGCATTGAGATGATTTTGTTTCTGAATATTTAATATTCGTCTTAGATTGATACATTCGTTTAAGATAAATGCTCTTGACAGACGGACAACAAAGTGATCCTATAAGGTAAGTGATCCTACCCTTTTATGCTTTTAAGGAAAGAAATTCTAAAAATAATATTTTAAAATAATAAATTGCGTTACAAGTGTCTTATAATTAGTTATTACGTCGAACGATACTGAGGGTTTGATTGTTATTCAAAGAAATTAATTATTTTTATATTACTGTTCGAAAACAATGCGCTAAACTTTATAAGAAAGATAAATGAGCTGCTTACAATGAAAATTATTTTTTAGTTACAGCCTGAGTTTAGGTTATTTTAATTTGTATCAGATTCATAAACTACATTTGTTTCACTATATACGTATCATATTAAGCGCATGGATACAAAAGATTTTTCATAAAATTTAAAGAAGTTGTGTTTATGTCGTATATCTAATTATTAAAATCAATATAAAATTAATAATACTTAGAAACCAGAAAATTTCAAAATAGGTAATGCTCCTGGGAAACATTTCATTCAATCACAATGCTTAAATTGATTTGGGGTACCAGTTACAATCGTGTTATATTAAATGGAACCTACCTTGTAGGTAAGTATAATATACTTTTTCTTTTAAGCATCTTGAGGAGGAAACCGGGAGAGACTAGTAAATAATTATGTTATTTTTACGTCTATAAAAGTGCACAGAAATGGTTTACATATAGCCAAAATAAAACTAGTATCGTCATCGTTTTGTTACAGATGCAACATCCAAGCCCAGTCCGTATTCTTTCGAAAATACGGATTATTTACCTTCGATGTTACAACATTTCAACTTCTATTACTTTGTTTATTTTTTATAATGGAAAAGGCAAACGAGCGTAAGCGAGTTACCTGATAGAAAGTGATCACTGCCGCCCTCGACCCTGTGTAACACCAGAGGAGCTACAGGTGCGTTGCCGGCCGGAATCATCATCAATATATATAACAAAATGTACCTGATCGCTGTCTGTACTGTATCTTCCATAGATATATGAAAAAAACTATTATTAGGGATTAACTAATGGAATTGAAACCATAACAATGATTTTTAAAATTTTGTCTGTTTATTTGCGCACAGTTCTATTTAAATAAAGTTTTCATTACTGTGTTTTGGTGAGCTTCTGATAACATTTTCTGTTTGTTTTAGCTTGACTCTGTATCCTGTAGGAGAGGCAGTGGAAACCTATTTGGAAAGCAATTTTGTTTACCACTTGCGAGCGGGTCGCTAGTATAAAATAAATGTATTAACCCTCTATTAACAAATTTAACCCCCCTTCTTCTACCCCTTAAAAAATCGTATGTCTATCTAGACCACTTACACTAACTCAGTAATATCCTCAGATGATGACAACAAGGAGCAAATATATGATTTTCTTTGAGAAATTATATGACTCCTATAAAATCTGAGGGTTTTCTTTGATTATTATTTGTATATGTATGTGACGTATACAATACCACAGGTGGGTTTATAATCTCAAAGCCATCTTGTGTTTGAATTAACATAACAATACTTTGAAAACAACGGATGAATTGAACTGTTTGCATTTCAATTTAAATTTAAATTTTTCACGCGTCCGAAGCTTTTATATATGTGTATATGATATCACTTAACATTTTTATATAAAAATTAAATACTATTTATACTAAATACTAGTTAAATTAACTTGATTTAAATGTATTTTGCTCAAAGTTTGTAAATATATTTAAAATTTACATTTTAAATATGTTTATAGGTAACATGACGGTCAAAAAGTTAAGAATTCGGGAACTAATTTTGAAATGATAAATACTTCTTTTCAGCTTCTTAGCAAGCATTCCCTTTCTTGAACTAAAAGTGAAGTGCAGTATTATTAATTATAACTACATACCTCAAATATATTAAAAGACTTCAAAAAAGGAGAAGATTCATAAACTCTCTTCTTGGTTTGATATTTTGATACTTCTGTATTTGTTTTTTTCAGCTCCACGCTGTGTCCTGCTAAGACAGTAAGCAGGGAGAACTAAAAGGAAGTCCACGAACAAAAAGAAAAGAACCGGAACCGGAACATTCTCCACTTTCCGCCCTAATTCGAGACATTGCGTGATGTCGGGTGACCTCAACGCCGTGACATGTCTCGCACCAAGAGCGGGACAATATTAATAATTCAGTCTCTCAAATGGCCGTTGAACCCACAATCAACAATTCAGACGCAGTCCCACTGCGCTACGAAGGCCTCAGTAACTTTTGTCGATAACCAATTTAATAGTAATTATTGTCATTGACAAGGTACATTGAAGCTTTAGCTTACAGGACTGCTAGTTTTATTACTAAGTATATTATAATTAAATCAGTTTCACGCTGTATCCCTCGCACAGCAGAGCACGCAGAGGGAACTTAGTGTTAAGACACTCTATACAACACTTTCCGCTGAAATCTGGAGCCATTGCGTGTTGAGTGGCGGAAATCAACGCCGCGCTTTGCCTCAACACTAGAGCGAAGCAATGAAAATATAAATTTAAATGAATATTTCATTTCCTCGAGTGGGGATCGAACCCACAACCAGTCGATTTTACAGTCGCACTTTGAGCCTCTGCGCCACGACTGGCCTCGTATACTATACTATAATTAAACATATAATATTATTATTGACAAATTTGCTATAATTTATATCGTAATTAAGTGTCAAACGTATGTTGAACGACATAAACCTACATAATTATAAAATCTCTTTGTGTACCGAAACATATTTGAAACGGAAAGCATAACAAAAAAATAATTATATTATATTGTTATATCGTTGCTGTCATCAAAATGTAACATACAATAACTTCGATAATAGTAGGCAAATATAATATTTCTATGAAATCGGGTTTTCCATTACGAGGCGAATCTAAATGAATTCCTTTTGGCCGCTTGTTATTCAATTCGGTGAATACGTTTCGCATGTCTAAGTGGTCCCCGAATATTTCGGCATCTGGAGATATTATATTCATTATGTAGCCCGATTATGATAGACGTTTTACAATTTGAATATACATATTTATGACAAAGCAATTTTTAAGTGATGTTTAACCGTGTTAGTTTTATCAAAAAGGAGGCAGCATTTTTTTATGTTTGTCGGTCGATTTCTTAGTTTATGTGGAACAATATTAATATATTTTTTAATTTTTATTAATTAAAGTGCCTAGTTTCTCATTGGTTGTATTACTTATAAGTCAGGATCAGATAATGGAATCCCAAGGAAATTGAAGAAAACTCTCGAATTTTATATGTATGTAAAAAAAAAAATTAAACAGCTTCCCGCTGTATCCCGCACATAGCGTTTACAGTCTCACTTTGTGTATATGCATGTAATATATGCATGTACTATGTGTTTTATACAATTTCTTATAAAAATCATAAATTTGCTTCTTATAGTCCTCATCTGTTAACATTACTGAGCTGGTGATGATGTGAGGAGACAATTCCTCAACGATTAGGGGATTATCTTTTACATATTATAGATACAAAAGACTAGTTGTATACTATCAAGTTATTCAGTTAAGTTGATGATTGTAGATATAATTCCTCAACTTCTAATGATTAAGTTGTCTTTGTACTTGCCCATATTAATGAGCAAGGCAAGGCTTGTCCAAAGCATCAAAGGCCCTTTGGTGCTTTGGACAAGCCTTGTCTTTTCTGTTATTTTTGAAGTGGATGCCAGTCAAGAGTAATAAACACATTAAGAGATGACTACTAAGTACCGAGTTCTGTGTTCACTGTGGGATATAATTCAAACTCTAAATTTGACTTGTTCATTTTTTACTACATCGGGCAAATAAAATATCCACATAATAGTCCAGTACAAATTAGATGTACAATAACTTATAAATATAATAAAACTACACACTCTCGTGCCGTGTGATCCCGGCTTAGAATAGGATCATCCTGGTACTGGTGGTGTCGTAA
>DWAP01002522.1:0-13355 GCA_018230625.1 Heliconius eleuchia | reverse complement strand
ACACGCAATGCCTCCAGAATTCGGCAGAAAGTGGGGAACGAAGTGTCTTAACACTGGGTTCCCTCTGCCTACCCTGCTGTGTGCGGGATAGCTAGCTTAATTAGCTAATTTAATTTATTTTTTAATTTTATTTATAAAAAAAAAAGATATTGTGGCGCAGTATCTTCATAGGTCACTAGTAAACCATTCGAGTTTATTCCGAGCACATTCTGTAGCACTTGTATCACATGGAAAAACCTATTTTTTAGTTTTTCGTTTAAAACTATATATTACATTATGTAAAAATAATTTTGCTCCTTTGTATTGAACACGTACACTAATTAAAATTTAAAATTATGTATGTATATAGTTAAAGTAACTATTAAACATGGACTTTACACCTTGTAATAGAAGAAGAAAAAACGTTGAATTAAATAAATATTTAAATATTAAAAAAAATATCGCACAGTTGTTGAGAGACGTTTTGAATTTAAACTTCCTAGACACTTAATGTTTCACGTAGTAGTGTCAAATTTACTGCGGATTAAAAGAAAAAAAAACACAAAGCATATAAAAAAATATCTGGCATTCCGGCGTTATGTTCCGCAACTCAACCCACAATATTTCGAATCCTTTTGGAAAATGAGGAAAGGAGTGTCTTGACAGGATCCCTATGCCTTCCCTGCGTGTTATAGCGTGAAGCTGTTATCCCTGCTACACTTGTTTTGGGATTGAACTGCTCTTTTATAAATTACAACGACTTCTAGCCGCTCTTATTGTTGTCTAATAAAAGTCACAATCACTCTGAATTGTATCGGTCGTTTCCTTTCACGTTCCTTAGTTAAATATTTAGATTGTGGGTTTTAAACTCAAGTTTCTTTATGAAAATGGACGTTACGTGCAAATATTTAAAGTAAATAGTAGTAGTATTTTCTACGGCTATGGCGGCTACGGCTATGATATTGACTGTAAACGCGACGGTCGTGTGTCGATTCGGGGGAAAACGTTTATGTTTATAGTAAGTATTCAAATTTGCCGCCTCTGGTAGACAGAGCGCGGCGTTGAGTTCCGTCAATTGAGTCTTTAAAGTGATTAACTTTCTTCTAACCCTACCACTTTCCCGTATAACGATACGGGAAAGAATCGTGAAGCTCATTTTTTCAAATGTTCCATGACTTCCGTTAGACTAAACGCGGCGTTAAATTCCGCTACTCAACACGCTATGTTAATAAATTATATTTAAGTGCTAGCGTGTTTATATGAATGAATACGTAACATGTCGTAACTACATACTATAGGTGTACGTAATGTTCACGACCTGCACAATTACATCAGGCCTTGTCATAATAAAAAGAAATAGCACTAGAAAACTGCGTTTTGATAGCGTTTGAGTAATACATTTTATGTTTCAGTTATTTAAATTAAAAAACCAAATCAGCTTCACGCTGTATCCCGCCTGCAGCAGAGTAGGCAGAGGAAACCTAGTGTTTTGACAACCCGTTGCCCAGTTGCCGCCGAATTCTGGAGGCATTGCGTGTTGCGTGTGTGTGCCAGAGCGAAGAAATGAAAATATTAATAAATAATAATTCATTCCCTCGAGAGGGGATCGAATCCACATACGTCACGTTACGTCCTAGTGCCCGTGCGCCACGACGGCCTCACGATTGTCATTTAAATAATGATAATATAAAAACTACTTAACTCATTTTCATGAAACTTAAACAATATGCTAAGTTGGCATATATTTACTTAATTAAATTTTAAAAAGAATCATTTCGATCTCATTTTCATCTTTTGGTGTGAGTGAAGTTTCACACACAGACAAACACACAAACACATTCATATTATACACCTATGAAATTTAGCACACGTGCTTGGAATTCCAGTTATGTACAACACACATATGTGTGTGTATAAAACAAACTAGTAACCTCCTTTTTAAAATCGGTTAAATATATATGGATTCGTTAACTATCGATTATTAAAGTATCTACATATAATAAAATATACTAATTAAAATAATAAAATACACTAATGGCGCGGGAAAAATAACTTAAGTGACAAATTAAATAATAAAATTTATGTTGTATCTATTATCTGTCAAAATAAAAAATGTTTTGGTTTTTAACATTTGCAATTTATTACCAATTTTTATTTATAGTGAATTAATAGTTTTTTGTATTTCAGTATTACATAAAATTATTTTTTTTACTTGTTTAACTATTTTTCCTGCTAGAGGCCGTCGTGGCGCAAGGGCACTTGGGTGACTGTAATCACGACCGTCGTGGGCTGGTTCCCAGTCGGGAGAATGAAATATTTACTATTTTCATTTTCCTCGCTCCGGCACCAAGGCAAAGCGCGGCGTTGAGTTCCGCCACTCAACCTGCTAAGCTAAAGTAACACAACAAATACAACACAAATTTATGAATCATGCTATAGGTATAGAGTGGTGTATCTTTACATAGTAAATAACATGCGATGTTGTCATGATATCTTACGATCATTTGTACTTATTTTTTTTGTTGTTTACGTGAACTTTAAGACGTCATGGGAATGGGATGGGATGAGGTTTAAATCGGCCTCATATAGATTTCACAACGATGCACGTTATGTTACCTATGTTTAATATATGAGGCCGAAAAGACCTCAACCGCACCAGCCGAAAGTTACCGCGTAATACAGGTCCGTCCATTAATAGGTCTCGCAGTGAACCTGGTAATCGAGAAGAGTTATTTTATTAATGTTTTATAGTCCTTTGACCACATAATATATTACATCACATAAACCTTTCGATTTGTAACCAGCGGTCAGAGTTACAGTACGGTCAACAAGTCGTGGCCGCTCTAAAATCAGATTTTTTAGTCACTTTAAATTGTTATATTCATCATTCTTGCTCTATCATTTATTAGCCTTAACTACTTCATTTAACATTTAGTGTTTCTTTAATTTATAATTTAAAAAAAATGTCAATATCAAGTATGTATATAATATATGTATTTTGTTCGAGTAAATTACAACATGTTAACTATTTTATTAAATTGGTACGATACTTTTACTGTCAATGTATAGTTATTGTCTTTAAAATGATAATGTTATGCAATTACGAGATCAAGAAAATAATTCAAATTAATAATTAAATACTTAACTGTGTAGTTCAAGCGGGCGAGGCCGAGAGCGGGTCGCTAGTAATTAATATAAGTATCAATAAACCATTTATTTGACATTTGAGTGTGTGTAATTTAAATTATTATATTTTTCGTCACTTTTTTATGTATAGGGGAATAAGGTTGATTTTTGCTATATGAAAGACAAGGCAAAGTGTAACGGTACAGTCCTAATATCGCGCGATACCACACCATCTGACTCGACCAATCACAAGTGAGGATGACCGCTGAGGTTTTTATTTGAGTATATCTGAGCCGCGTTGTATGTTTGGCATGTTTTTTTTTAAAGTATGAATAATTAAAAAGTTAGTGAAAAAAAATTATATAATGTATGCGGCAAATATTTATTTAGGATATATTTATTTCTTATTATATTAGGATATATATTTATTTCAATATAAGATAAGTTCTACTTTATAATTTTTTAATTTAAGTCAGCACTTTTTAATTAATTTTTTTTTTATAAATACATGTTTGAGGCCGGTCGTAGCGCAGGAGTACAAGCGTACGACTAATAGATTGTGGGTTCGAGTCCCACTGCAGGATATAAAATATTTAATAGTTTTTGTTCTTCGCCGCTCTGGGTAACGAGGCAAAGCGAGGTGTTAAGTTTCGCCTTTGACTGAAAGTGGGGAACGGAAGTGTCATAACACTAGGTTCCCAGGTCCTCTCTACTAAGATGTGCGCGATACAGCGTGAGGCTAAAAAATATATATTTTTTAAATGATGTAATAACGTACATATATGTATACTTACAACCTGATTACAATATCTGTAGACCTGACGTCGATGACGTCACGTCGACGCTCTGGTACTGTGCGTAAAACAAGCAACACTAGGAAATTATTGATAATAATTATAAACTATTTTATAAAATATTATTTTTGATTAATTAAAAAATGTTTTGTTATAATGGTGTTTTTAATGTTATTAAAATTTTAAAAGATCAATGTATGTATCTAGCTTAAGTACAAAAAGAAAAATAAAAAAAATCTGAATACACAAAACAACAAAAACTAAAAAAAAATACTAATTCACGCGGACGAAGTTGCAGGTATTTTATATTAATAAATAAACATTTAAAAGTATAATAAATTCTTTGATTTTCACGGTTATTACACATTTTAAATGAAACTATTTTGATCGAATTAATCTCATATATTTGGGATTATACATTTTTGGAAAATCGACGTTTCGAACACTTTGCAGTAGTACGTGGTTATTTATGGGTAGAATACCCTGTTAAATTAGTTTCATTTAAATTTTAAACTATGTTAATTGTGGAACTTAGTTACGATAAATAATAATGGATCAGGACATCGCCATAAAAAAAATATTAATAAAAAATGATGACTGTACTGACGCATCGTGGCGAACGCGGGGGGTGAAAGGTGTGTGGGGAGGTTCACATTCCAGCGAGGTCTACAAATCACGTGGCCGGATTGCACGCGCCAATTATTTTATTGTTAGGTATAAGTTATAACATTAGTTTACCGACTCATATGATAAAGCTTTATTTAAATCTGTACTATAATACTATAAAGCTAAAGAGCATGTTTGGTTGAACGCCTTAATCTCAGGAACTACTGGTTTGAAATGAAAAAAATATTTGTGTGTTTCGATGTAACAGGTACAGTACCTGTTGACTAAGTCACGTGTCATGTAAAACTTAGATATTTTCATTTGACCGCGCGGACGAGCCGAAGTAAAAAGCTAGTGTACAATAAATAGGTTTTAATTGTTTAAAAAACACATATAATTTGCTACTAACAAATATTAATATCTTTTTTGCCTGCATTTGTATAGGACAATAGTATTAAAGATCTAATGCTAAAAAAGATTTTCCATTTTTTACAAGACTAGCGGCCCACT
Organism: Heliconius eleuchia; assembly: GCA_018230625.1. Lineage (NCBI taxonomy): Eukaryota > Metazoa > Arthropoda > Insecta > Lepidoptera > Nymphalidae > Heliconius > Heliconius eleuchia. Next base: position 8,340 of record DWAP01002522.1, on the reverse strand, counting down.
CGCGGCTTCGCCCGCATACCACTTATAATTCTTTTATTATGCTGCATTTGCCATAAGATAATCAATATAAATTATATAAACATGATTTATACATTCAATCATTTTGAGAAAGTGTAAGCAGTACATGGCTGCTCGCGAGGACGAACATCGGCGGCAAGGGCGCCCCCCGCAGGACTCGTGTCTATGCGGCCGTAAACGGAGCGTTGAATTATTTTAAAATTTTAAATTGACATTTTCTCAAAAAGTATAATAAATAAAAAAATTTAAATATCATCTTGCAATTTTCAATTATTTTATGTCACAAAATGTCTTATTGTGACTTATTTATAAGAGACACGGTATCGCGAACTTAAATTTAGAACTAATAAAATAGAACATTTCTTCCATACAATGTACTGACATATATTTTGCTACTCACTCAACACTTAATGGAAACGGAGTGTCTAAACACTAGAATAGAATAGAATAGAATAGAAGAATTCCCAAATTCCCCCTGCCTATCCTGCCATGTGCGGGATACAGCGTGAAACTAAAAAATAAAATAGTAGTAAGTAGTAAAAAAAAGAAATAATATGTATTTTTTTTATTACAGTTAACAACTGATATCTCTATGACGCGAGGCTACTAAAACTAAGAACACACACAATGTCTTCAAAGGCTATATACGAAGTCACCGGCAAGGACCTCATATCTAGGTAATTTAAAAGAAACATATGTATAAATAACAGGTTCAAATCCCGTTCGGTTCAGCGCTGTGCATCCCGCATATAACAAGGTCAGCAATTTGAACCTCATGTTAAGACGCTGTTGCCCACGCACCGCCCAAGTTCTTCGGAACTGAACTTCTTCTTACGAGATCGAGGATATGAAAATAATTCAATCCTCCGATATGGACTCGACCCCATAACAGTCGCGCTTACAATCAAATACTGTTGCGCGGAGCCACGACGACCTCAAGAAGTATGTATATTTTTTCCGAATACGAGTAGATAAAATGTGACCTTGAATTTTCCAGTAACACTAATGCTTTAATGTCCATAACATTTTCTTTGATATAATTATTTTTATTTAGTGGCTTTAAGATCATTTAAATTTTATGTAAGAGAGCTACCATTGTATTATAATGACTTAACAATAGGTTCCCTCTGTCTTCCCTGCTATATACCTAGGGGTATACAGAATAAAGGTAGAAATATAAAGGTTATAATATATATTTTTTCCAGGCACATAGCACCAGGCACAGCGTTGGTGCCGTGCCGGTTCGCTGTATTTGAACACGATACTGTTTGGGAGGACGAACTCGGCAAAAATCCATGGCTTTCCAAAGAGGTGTGTATTTTTTTGGGATTTTCTTTGCGTACCCCCTAAAATCCTTCCTTTCATACAAATTAAGGATTTTAATGGTTATTTGTCCTTGCCGAATGATGAATTATAAACTTAATAATGTTCTTTAAGTATATTGATATTTGCTACGCTGCATTAAGAAAAAAAGTGAATTCTTTCTATAATTCTGTTTCCTTTTTTTGTGTTTAAGTAATACTTTTACAGTCACATATTTTTGCCCCCATTGCTACCAGTCTTGTATAGAGGCGAAACCACAATTAACATGGATTTTTAAAATTCATAAAACAAAAAATATATTTACAGCAACTGGTGGTGAAGCCCGACCAGCTAATAAAGCGTCGCGGTAAGCTAGGTCTGGTCGGCGTCAACAAGTCCGCCGTGGAGGTGCGAAGATGGATATCCGAGCATATGGCGAAAGAGCAGAAAATTGGTGCCGCCTCGGGCAAGTTGAGGCGGTTCGTGGTGGAGCCCTTCGTGAAACACGAATCGGTGAGCTACGTATATGTTGTAACTGTTAAGTGACTGATTAAATAAATGACTAACTTCCTTACATGCTGATTTATTTACTGACTGACTGGCTGACTGACATGACTTGGAGCAATCAATTATGTTCATTTCACCACCATGGCATGATATAGTTCGATTTACTCCACTTCGTTCCGATTTACGCTTTGCGTGATAATAAACGTAAGGCTGAAACCGCCCATGATAGAGTATAAATAGTATAGAGTGTGTTAACACTAGGTTCCCTTTGCCTACCGGGATATGCGGGATACAGCGTGAATCAAAAGAAAACAAAATATATATATATATATATATATATATATATATATATATATCTGTTATAGAATAGAATAGAGCCTATCGCCGCGCTTTATTTCTTTTGATATTATTATCTCGTTTTATTTTTCCCAGAATGAAGAGATGTACCTATGCATCCAATCGGGCAGGAGATCGGACACCATCATGTTCCACCATCAGGGTGGTGTTGACGTCGGTGACGTTGACGCCTTGGCTATACGGCTTGATGTGAGTTACTTTTTTTTATTTTTTTTATTATTATATAAATTATATTTTTTGTACCCTATGATGTACCCTAGATTGCAAAAAAAATTTTTGGGAAATAAATGGAAAATTTAGCTGTTAATTACTTGTATAACAAGCAAGGAATTGAAATTATTGCAATGTTTTTTTTAGTATTTTATTATATAAAAATAATATTAATTCTAAATTTGTAATAAAAATTAAAGATCAATTTTTAAAAAATGGTTTGTTTAGATCCACACGTATTTTTTTACATATAGCAAGATAGGCACCAGACCTAAACAAAAAACACTCCGTTCTCTACTTTTTGCCCGAGTTCGAGACATTACGTGTTGAGTGGCGGAACTCAACGCCGCGCTTTCACTTAGTGGGTATCGATTACACAATCCCAACATGTCACGAGGGCCAATAGATTTTATATAATAACTAATTTTGTATACATTTTATATAAGTAATATAGTTTTTACTTTACAACATGAATATTTAATAATAATATATCGGAGTTATATGCACTAATGAGCTTATAAAAAGCACCTCAAAAATTTTGTACTTTTAATTAATATTTTTATGTTATTTAATAAATAAAAAAGTTCCAAGGTCTGGGTAGACAAAGTGCGGCGTTGAATTCTGCCGCTTAACACGCAAGGTCCCGAAAATTGAGTAGTGCGTGGAGAACGGAGTGTCTTAACACTAGATCTCATCCGCCTATCTTACCTAGATACTGGAAATAAGTGATGTAGTTATATAATCACGTCTGCGTATTTATGAATTATCAGATAAATTGTTTTTTATGTTAAAAATGGTAATTATGAAGATTATAATTATTCATTTTAAAAAAAAGTAAATACAATATTAATTAGTTTTATTACTTTAATTCTTCGTTTTTAAGATGCAATGAAACAAAAAAACTTTATATTAATAATTATACTAAATAAAGATAAAATATTACAACAAGTGATGTAACAAATGAATGAATGAATATTCAAATATTTTGTACAGTTTCACTTTGTATCCCGCGTATACCAGGGTAGGCAGAAGAAACCTAGGGTTAGGAACCTCTATTCTCCAATTTTCGCTTAATTTTCGAGGCATGTTGAGGAACACAACGCAGTGCTTCGTCTCATTACCAGAGCGAGCAAATGAAATTGAAAGTAATTTACTGCTGGTAGGAATTGAATCTACAACCATCGCACTTAGAGTCTGATAGTAATTTGAAAATAAATAAAATAAATCTATTTATATTTTATTTTTAGGTGCCTGTGGACACTTTCCCCACCGGCGAAGAGATTGACCGCGTTCTGCTTAAAAATATCAAATCAACTACAACTAAACGGTAAGTTTATATTGAACCACAAACTGACCTCAATAGGCGACCCGTTGAATGTTCGCTACTTTGCCTGTGTGGCCAAATGGAAATAACTATCATTTGTGTATGACACGAGACGTATGCCACATTATGTATGCCACATGACAATAGTATTCTATGCGCGCGGGTTTAATTCCCATTCATAAGATGCAGCTTGAAAATTACCATAATTGAGCTTAAAAATATTTTTTAATTATGACACGGTACTAAAATAAATCACCATTTTTCTCTTTTTTTCAGTATTCTGACAACATTCATCTTATCCCTATACCGTGTTTTCGTCGATCTTTACTTCACATACATGGAAATAAACCCCATAGTAGTAACGAGCGAGAGGATCTATCTGCTAGATCTGGCCGCCAAGTTGGATCAAACTGCGGATTTCATATGCGCCAAGAACTGGGGCGAGGTTACCTTCCCTCCCCCCTTTGGTAGGGATGCGTATCCAGAGGAGGCGCATATAGCCGATTTGGATTCGAAGAGTGGCGCCAGCTTAAAGGTAGTTTGAGTTTTTTTTAATTATTTTATTTTAGCATCTCCTGTATTCCTTAGGGCAGGCAGAGGGAACCTAGTGTTAAGTCACAAGTCACTCCGTTTCATAGTTTCTGTTTAATTTTAGGGCCCTGAAAATATTAAATAATTCATCGTCTCTATTGAGAATCGAACTCGACAGCCGCATTGTTTACAGCCACACGCTGTGCTGTTATTTTTTATAATGATGTTAGATATAACAAGCAAATTTACAATAAATAATATCACTTGTTTGTTTAGTGTTTAACCACTTCGACCATAACTGGAGATTGGAAGCCGGCGATGGAACATTTGACTAAATGTGAAGGTTGGGGGATTCGATTCCCAAGAATTAAATGTTTTTATTTGCTCTCGCTAGTATATAGAAAAATGCAACGCTATGTTCCACTCAACTCTTAAAATTTGGTGATCTTTTATTCGAGGTTCTTCTGCCTATACGGCTATATACGTAATACAGGATGATATTAAGAAAATAATGTATAAATTTGTTAATTGTTTTTGACAGTTAACGGTGTTAAACCACTCCGGCCGTATCTGGACGATGGTAGCCGGCGGTGGAGCCTCAGTGGTATACGCGGACACAGTGTGTGCCCTTGGAGGGGCTTCAGAGCTGGCCAACTATGGGGAATACTCCGGAGCACCGAGTGAGGGACAGACCAAGGACTATGCCAGAACTGTGTTTAGCCTCATGTGTCGGGATAAACATCCCAAGGGGAAGGTATTTATAGCATTTTTTATATATATAATATAGTAAATTCGAAGAGTTGTATATTCTTTTGGGTATGTGGAACAATATGCAAAATCTCAGAAAACTTAACTTTGGAGACCAAGACTCGTCAGCTGTACTGTAGTCTACAGTCTGTAGTCTACATAGAATTAACTTTAGTGTTAGTTAACTATGGTGAATACTCTGTAGCTCTCAGAAAGTGATACACTGAGGAGTAGTCTTTAGTTTCTCCTGGTATAGACCAGGATAAACCTTTTTATGGAATGGTATTTATATAAAGCCTTTTGCTAATAAATGAGAATGGATTGAGGAATTAAGTTTAATTAAATTATTAATATTAGTTTATGATAAATATTGATTGAATTCTAAAATAGGAACTATGTAAAAAAAATCTTGTGTATTTAAAAAATCATCAACCAATCATCAAACTCCGTCCTCTCCGCAGGTTCTCATCATCGGCGGCGGTATTGCCAATTTCACGAACGTAGCGGACACTTTCCGCGGCATTATAACTGCCATTGAGATGTATAAAGACGCGCTAATACAATACAACGTGACGATATTTGTGAGGCGAGGCGGGCCTAACTACCAGGAGGGTTTGAGGTAGGTTCCCGGTTGAGCAAATTTTTTTTTAAATGTTTTATATGGATGTTAAAGTCCATCCTATTAATATTATGAATGTTTGTGTGGATGGATGATGTGACAATTGATGTAAAGATTTTGTACAATTTGGCTTAAATATTATAATAAATTTAAGGAAGCCGAGCTAGTGTTGTACGCCAAGAGCAAAATTAATAGTCGATGCTAAAAAAAACTTTTTTTTAATTAGTGCTAATTTAATCGCTGTTGTGACTCTGACACAGGTTCAGACACCATTAATTTAAATTAAAAAAATGTTTCCCGCATTTTCCAGGAAAATGCGTGAAGTGGGCCACCGCCTGCGCATCCCGATGTACGTGTTCGGGCCCGAGGCCAGCATGACGGGCGTCGTGCGCCTCGCGCTGGGCCACGCCGCCGCGCCGCGCGACCGCCGCCTCCCCTACGCGCCCGCGCGCCTGCCCCGGCCCGAGCCCGCGGTCAGTGGGGCTGCGAGCCGTGTGTGTCGTCTTATTATTATCGGGATCTAAATCTACAACCGTTATGTTCATTACACTGTAAATCTGCATACATACATGTTAGGTTTCGAGTATTTTTTTTTAAGATTTTTAAATGTGGACTTTTTTTATCTTTCTTAAATTGCATATTTAAATTACATTTGTCAATCGGGTCTCAACTTCCAAACTTATTATTTCTTTCATATTTCGAAGTTTAAACTTAATTACATACTTTTAAAACAAAACATATCTAATCGACAGATTTTTTTTACAGGAACCACCAAAGATCGACATTCCAGAGCTGACGCCGTCCCTCCTGGACCTCGTGTGCTCTCAAGCACCAACCCGCAGTGACCTCGGCCAGGCACTGTCCACATCGCGGCCGCTGTTCTCAGATAGAACTAAAGCTATTGTGTGGGGTATGCAGAATAGGGCCATACAGGTTGGTCTAATTTAAATATATTGTTATTATTTCTTGCTTAACTTTACGCTGAATCCCGCATATAGCGGGATGGACAGAGAGAATGTAGTATTAAGACCCTCCATACCTCATTTCCACTCAATTTACGAGATATGGCAGAATTCAACGTTGACCCATGCCTCGTTACAATTTTTTGTATAATTTGATTTAATTATATATGCGCTTGTGTATTTAGTGTTAAAACTTCTTCTTTTTCTCTATTGTTAAACATACTTTACTCTATTTTTTACATTTTTAAAGTGTTACTATCTAAAAAAATATTATACTTTTCTCTCTTGAACAATACTCTGAAGACGGTTTTCCATAAAATTAAAATAAAAAATATAAGTTTTTGTATGAAAGTAAATACTATATCGTTAACCTAAAATAAACTTTCTCTCTTAAAGATTCACGCTATATGCCGCAGGTTAGGCAAAGGGAACCTAATGTTAAGACACTCCATTCCGGTATGGGGGAACTCGACCCCGCGCTTTGTTTATATTACTATATTTATGTTATTTTTATTGTATTTTCCAGGGAATGTTAGATTTCGACTATATATGCAGACGTGCGGAACCGTCAGTTGTGGCCATTGTCTATCCCTTTACAGCGGATCACAAACAAAAATATTATTTTGGCAACAAAGAAGTGTTCATACCAGGTAATTTAGTTATTTAATTAATATTTTTTAATGTATGCAGCAGGGTAGATAGAAACAAGTCTATTAGAACACTACATTCTCCGTTTTTTATTAATAAAGTTCTTAGCCTTATTAAAAAAAAAAATGCTTTTGAAGATTATCTGCTCTTTTCCAGTCGCTTGTTTACATTTTAGAGCTATTCCTATCAGGTTTTTTTATTATAAGTTATTTATATTTTTTTCTAGTGTTCAGCGACATGGACGTCGCCATGAGGAAACATCAAGAGGCAACTGTGCTAGTTAACTTTGCATCACTCCGTTCTGCCTTCGATAGTACCATACAGGTATAAAAAAAAAAAAACTAAAGTTAATTATTTAATCTTAGTGTGTTGAGTGGTGGAACTCAACATTGAGTTTGACCTCGTCATCACACTCGTCATCACAGCGAGGACATGACAATATTAAAATATATTCCAATTTTCGAATAGGATTCGCACGCACTCTTGTGCCGCTGCGCCAAGATGGCCTCAAACTTTTTATTTTTATAATATTTTAGTAATATCTATATATTACTTATAACCCCTGATGCAAAAAAAAAGTGTTACAATTTTGTCTTGTAAGTCTGTCTGTGGCATCGTATCCTGAATCAATGAATGAACCAATTTGAGTGTTATTTTTTTTTGAAAACCTTGTTCATCGCTGTGGTTCTAAGTTATGTTTTAAGAAAATCAAATTAGCAGCTTACGACAACGAGCCTAGACGAGGAAGTGATTTTTTGGGTCAGGGGATTTTTATTTTTTTTATTAGTTTTAATTATATTTTTGTCATAATTTTTTTTAGGCAATGCAACACCCACAAATCAACACTATAGTGATCATAGCTGAGGGTATTCCGGAGAATATGACGAGGAAAATTATTAAGATTGCTGATGCTAGAGGGGTATGTAATTTTTTAAGATGTTTTTATACAAAGGTGCCAAAGGACATATATTTTTTTAATATAATGATTCTCTCTAATGGAATGTAATTCCAAGATTAATAGTTATGAATGAAACATATTATGTCCCTGTGGCGTATAAAAACCTAAGATTTTACTAAAATTATATATATATATATATATATATATATATATATAT
>DWAP01002521.1:0-13356 GCA_018230625.1 Heliconius eleuchia | reverse complement strand
ACAGTACGTCACAAGTTAAAATATCATCCACACCATCTGGATACGTGGCAATCTACTACTGTGCGGTTTCGTAGGAACTTCCTCCCACGCGCCACGGAACTGCGGAATGGCTTACTCGCGGCAGTGTTTCCAGGTCGATATGACATGGGTACCTTCAAAACCTACTGTACCTACTGTATGGACAGACATTGCATGACATGTAAAAAATTCTGTATAACAAAAAAATACCTTAAGATATAATTTTGCTTATTAGTTCCTATACTTATATTGATTAAAATATAATATTTTTCGAGTATTGAAGTCACTTATTGAAGAGACAGATATAGAAGGAATTTTAATGGTAGTTTAGCTAAAGCGAAATCATATTGAATATTGTCTTGATTAATCCGTCTGTCGGTGGCTCAGAGGCAAAAGTATTTCGTCGAACCAGACTTAGGGTCTGTGTCTGACAGAATGAAAACAGAATGAGGAGGAAGAGAGTAAATAATGTAATATTTGATTACAATAAGTGCTGACTGATTCTCTGGAGCTTCTGCCTCACTGTAAACATCGCGGGCCGGTGGCCGGACGCGACCCATGCTAGCTAACACTTAAAAACAATTTTCCACGACTTGGGCACTTACCAACGTAGAAGTAACAAATCAATTAGACACAATGAGTTATATGGGATATACCCAAATAAAAATAAGCGACATTTACTTTAATATTTGATTTATTAAAAAAAAATACATTTGTAATAAAATTAATAAAGTAAGCGCTAATTGAACTTTCCGCATAGCTCGAAACTTGGAAATGACATATATGTACATATGTGCATACACATATATATATATACTGAAATGCAATGCAAAGTAGTAAAAATAGTTACTAAGATATCTATTAAAAGTGAACCTGTGACTACTGTGGAACTATTGCACAATTCGATATAATCCAATTGTATATAAATCTACCAACGGGATATCTTGTATGGGGCGTGCGTGCACGTCTGCATTAGTTTGGAATGTAACCCCCGACCCCTAGGACTCCTAAAAACGAGCTCGCGTCAAATGAGATCTCTTCACGACTCTTCGTCTGCTTACATAACTAGCACATAATATACGTAATATTTGTGGTTATTGTAAATATAAATATAATTTATGAGAAAACTGTCTACACACTCCTATTTCAACATCGCAACCTGTGACCCGCCCCACCGGCTGCCCCACAACATCTACTGTCAGCTACAAATACATAGTATGAGAGACGATAAGTAATAAATATTCAAGAGCTATGATGCAGAGTGCTACGGTGGAGTGGATTAGTGATTGGCTCCGGCACCATTAGGCGGGGGAGAAGGACATAGCGTCGCGGTCGGATCCAGCCGCCGTCATCACCTCCTCGAAGGCCGCGTCCAGGCAGTGCTTCAGCTCGGCGTACGACACCACGAGCACGCTCTGCTCGTCGCGTGACATCAGCTCTACCTGCTCACATCAAGGCCTTTTGAATACACACAGCGAGATAAAGCGAGGCCGCTGTTACCACCACGCACCAGCGGTAGAGCGCAGTTATACAAATGTCAATTGTGTTCAGAGTTATTGTGTGAATGATGATAAGCAATACAATATCGCTTAGTATCTACTATTAGGTACGTGATGTTACTGCACTCTACTGCGTGCCGATATAATTTAAGACGATGTTCTTTATAGAGACGTTTTTGATTTAGAATGTTCATATATAAGTTATATCAAGAAGCAATTGAGAGACGCACCCACCACTCGGTATGACGAGCGTCGATCTCATAAACATCGAGTGGACGAACTGATATTTATGGGAGCGACATAAAACCCAAAAAAGTCTCCGTAATTTCGCTATTGTGCGTGCTTAAAAATTATATTTACATGATAAATTGGCAACGTTTGCTTAGTGACAAAAATATTTGGTCGCGTGGCAATGAATAAAAGAATGTGAACCAAAAATTATATCAAACACGTTTAAAGTGAATTGGTGGCAACAGGGCTCGAGGTGGGATATCCCCACGACAACTGTTCATCGTCCAGGTGTCAGGACCTGACGCCTGCGCAAACATGCACCACTACAGAAGCAAGCTCCTAACCAGCAGACATCAGGGTCGACACGACGATATCAAGAACTTTATGAACCAATTTCTACAGCGTGGGGTATCCCATACACAAATAGTCTATCGCATCGTCGCTTAGCCAACGCTTTGTATAAATCTTTAATGATTAGGTACATAAGAATGTGTTTGTGACCAAATTTAAAAGTTGTGCGTCGGTAGAGAAACGACGACGCAATAGTATTTGCCGATATTTGCATTGCGATCAAACACTGACATATGTATGTACATATATATAATAATAATATTGCAAAAATACGTAGACTACTTTCTTCGTTTTCGTCAAGTTTTGGTTCGTTCGTCTGTTTTATTTGATTAAAATATTACACTAACATTTGCATTACTCCTTTCAAAAACTATTTAATAACTTTGAAATGACGTTAATAATAAAATGGATGTCGCTCGAGCACATAATTATGTAATTGACGACTAATACGTACTCGCACATGAAAAAAAGGAGTTTGTTGTTTGTGTTTGTTTTGGAGTTTACAAGCATTACGTAATTATATGTAATTCTTTTTATATTTAAACAATAATTCAATTGTTTAAAGATAATTCGTCAACTGGCTTCCTTTAATGTACAATATAAATACATAATTTAGTACAAGGACTACTTTGTAATTTGGCAGTAGTTCTAGAAGCATTTTATGATCAAATAAAAACAGTTTCCACTATTATCGACATTAAATTATCCGGCGATAAATAAATGGATTCTTTTAATGTTTAATATCTATACGTTAACTGTTCTAACGTAATATCTGAAAAACACCTCACCATCAAAATTAGAAGAATCCTAAAATTATACAATATATAAGTACATATATTTATATTATATAGATAAATGAGAAGTATAACTAACTAACATATATTGTTCTCTCACATAGGCGTAGCTATGATATTCTGATAAAATCTTCAAATATTTATTTAAAAGGAAATCAAAGAAATCGTCCATTCTGAACTTATTATATACATTCGACATTGTTTCAATTGTTAACCGGTAATTACTCGCGGTGGGTCTATATAGACCCCCGATGCCAATTATTTTCTCCAAATCGGAGAATACAGTCAAGACTAACTTAAAAGCTATCTAAAATATCATATAACACCTATAATCTATACGTATCAGACTTATAGCAGGTTCGATGCCTGCGCAACGCGCAAGCGTATCTATGTCTAAACAAAAATTTTGTCGAGTAATTAAAGGTAGAGTATAGTTACGTCTATGTAAGTAATAGATATTTTTCGTATAAACTGGAATATAGATCACCTTATAACGTTTACTATATTTACTTTTGCGCCACAAACGGATGTCTCTCTTGCGGATAGGTCTTAACGGTACCTTCTGAACTCGGCAAGAATTGAGAAAATCGTTTTGTAATGACATATCAAAAATAAGAACAAATAAAATTATATTATGTAATAAAAAATGGAATATATATATATATATATATATATATACATATCTAACCTAGATAATTATCTTGACACCTTATCTTAAATGAATATTATTGTACCTTAACTTTAAATATCGATACAAATTTAATGACAGTATATTAACCGAAATACCGAAAGGCAAATCATTGTCATAGCTTTTTTAAATAGCAATATTCGTTTGCTTATAAGTCAAAAATGGTAATACGACGCGACGAAACCTTCTAGGATCTAAACTTTACAATAGAGTTATTAAATAAATTAAAACTAAAAATATGTTGCAGTTTGTTAAATTTATGCATAAAACGAAATTTATATTACAGATCAAGAGATAAATAGGCAGTATGTATAATTCATAGATAGTTTTAGAATTACCAGCATTGAAATTGCAAAAATTATGCTTAAATTAGATACTAAGTTAAAGTGTATAAAAATTAAACTTATTTCATATGACGAAGTATGTTTACTTCTATATAAATACATACGTTCTAAATACGGGGCGTTCCAGGCAAAGCGGACAATTACAATAATTGCTCATTTTTAATGAATTAAACCGATGTGGATCCTCAACACAATTGCACAATATTTGAATAATAATAAACACGGTACTGTTTAGTTTAGGAGTTATATAGGCTCGAGGTCGTCAGTGACTGGTGGACATGTACTCTTTCAAATGTCATTATCCAGTGGAAATTCGTGACAAATTATTAAATAAAGTAGTGGAATAGAGTCTTTATTAAATGAGCTTTTTAATGGTATTTTTTGTTAAATAAAATTATTTTATTTTTTTTGGAAAAAAAACTTTTTATTTTATGAAATGAAATTTCAGAAATATAGCAATTTTTTTTTTGTTATTTGTTTGAAAACATTTCATAATGTGTAGATAAAATATAAAATTTATAAAGTTCTTCATCCGATTAGGATCTGACTTTGAGCACCCGAAACTCCTAAACTAAACACTGTACTATAAAAATATTGTGCACTTGTGTTGAAGACTTATGTAATATCTAACATATTGAAAAATAACCAATATCGGAGACCTCGACGTTTTATGCCTGTGCGGTTCGCGTGAGATGCCCCATATATATAGAAAAAATAGTTTCTTATTCTAGAAATGTGTTTATATTACAACTATACTATTTACCTCTAATCTTACCTATGATATTATTAATAAAAGTCAGTAACCTTAGAATTAGCAAGCTAAAAGTGCCCTCCAATACAGGTACACCACATGCAAGTGATAAAAAAATGTTCTATATAATATCGTGCCGAATTATTCATACTGCCCGGTCATTGTCAGTACTACTCAGTTACCACTTGCTCCGTCACACATTAACCGTAATAATTGTATATAATAGCCTATATTTGTATCTAGATAACTAAATTTATTTTAATTATTTTATATATAAATATGTTTATAATAAAACTATATGTTGATATATATATTTTTGAATTAACAATTAACAGGCTTATTCGAAAAGGTCAATTAGTATTATTAAGCTATTCATAAAGCGATAGAAATAGATAACTGAATATAAGGTCTGCACTTGCAATGATATCGATTATACATTATAATTTTACTATAAACATATAAAAAAATAAGCCTATAGTATATTAAAAGTAATAATTAATTAAGCCTATATGAAAATCTAATGAAATATAAGTCAAATCAAGGATAGTTTTAAAAACTTACCTTAATTTGGCAATTTGTGCTTATAATAGAGCTATTTGTAAAACTGCATCAATACTTTTTAATTATTAATGTAGATTTTCATAAGATGGCAACTTAAAGAAATCACTGGACTCTTTTAAGCGTCGCTCATTGGGTGCAATAATGACATAATTACTTTGTTTTTAAATTAAGTTACATCCTTATATCCTGTATATCACAAAAGAATGGAAAAGTCAATTCTGTTCATTAAAGATATAAAAAAAATAATTGGGTCCGTTAATAGAAGCTTTTTTTAGCTTCTTTTGCCTGTCTTGCGAAATAACGTCGATATGACTCGGAAGTAGGATTAATTTATGTAATTTCCAATAATTTATCTTTTTATTTAATTTAGAAATTTTCCATACACACATACATGGCTTCACGTTTTATTCCTAGCGGGACGGTTGTACCGGGAACGGAGCGCCAAACGCTACGGTAAGAACGAAAACAGTACGGTAGAAATTTTTCCATAGAATAAGATTCAATTTATAGTTTTTTAATGTAAAATAAATATTATTTTTGGCGGCAACATTGTCAACTTCTAACGAAAAATATATGTAAGAAGTAGGTAAATTATTTCTCAACAAAAAAAATTGTGATGGAATGAATCAAGAAAAAAAATTCTATATCGGTGTTGATACTTGAGAACAGTTGATATTGTGTTTAATTTACGTGGCGATATAATAAAAATAGTAAATAAATCAGCTTCACGCTCGGTATCTCGTTCGGTCGCTCAAGAAATGAAAATATTAATAAATAATAATTCAGTCCCTCGTGTGGGGGTTGAAGCCATAACCGTTCTTTACAGTCCCCTGTCTGCTCGTTCCATTTTAAGCTCACATCATCACAAGGAGGCTGGTGTCCCTGCGCCACGACGGCCTCCTTGTGATGATGTGAGCTTAAAATGGAAAATAGTCAGCTCTCATATGGTACATACTTTAAACTCATTTATAATAGGTAGATTTCTTTTCTCAATTATTTCCAGGCCCGCATCCAGGGACATACAGGCTCAATTAAAGTATCCGAGTCTGATCCTGGATGGGCGGCAGGCTACAGGCAGGCCCTGTATGGTGCGTCAGATAGTGCGTCGGGACATGTCGCCGATACGCCACGAGTGTGACGTCTCCGATTCGGTGCCTCACACTTGAAATCGGTATAAAGGAGCTGCCAACACTAATTAGAAGACGTACGCAAATCAGTATATTACATAAATTATCCCGTAATTAAAGTGGGCAAAGCCGCGAGCGTGTCGATAGTATGTCAAAATATGCGAAAAGACTATTTGCAAACTTTCGTTGCGTCTTTGCACCAAACGAACGATATATAAATATCTGAAAAAATCTATATGACTATATAAGTCTAGTTTTGAGTAATATCTAAAGCAATATTTTAAAGTAATAATAATGAAAATAAATGTATTACCTAATTAAGGTTAGGAACCACGTGTCTGTGAAAATAAACAACCTACCTTAGTCTGAGAGCCTCCATCCAGGTTATTCAGTGCATTGGTAACGTGTGCCTGGTCTATCCAGGGTCGGCCATCACTCGTCACAGAGTGGAATATATAATCTCTAAATAACTTTAGCATATAGCGATCGCCGGTCTCGGACCACGTCGGGTCCATGTTCATCCTAAAAATGTTTTTGTTATACTTAACATGATTGCTTAGAAACTAAATTTGGTATTTATTTGGTAAAAATCAAATGAGAGAAATTAAACAAAAGTTAAGGATGTGTTGATATCGAAAAGAAGAATCATTCATAGCTATTAATATTATATGAATAATAGTGACCACTTCATCATTATTATTATGCCCATCTTATTCTTCTTTATTATTTTCATTGTTGAAACCAGAAGTTCCCACATTCGAATCCATAGTGAAATACCATAAATGGCAAGATACGAGCCCACGTTTCTTACATCCCGCACTATATTAACTTAGTTTTAGTCTAACATTTTAACATTTTAAAATATCCATACAATAGATTATTAAGACAAAACATTTGAAATCAATTAGATAAAGTTATCCAACATGTATGCGAACAAAAAAACACATACTCTGGCCGTTCATTGACGACTCCCAACTTGACCAGGATACGGAGTAGACGCCCGTTATCTACTTCCCTGGATAACTGTTCTTCAAATGCATCGGCACGACGTTGAAGAGCTTCAACCTAATGGCAATGACCATCGAAGGGCAGAGAACTAAGTGTTAAGACACTCCTTTCTCCTTTAAAGTTGGTGTATAAGACGTATATTCGTGTATAGTTAAAGATAATTAATATATTACCTGTTAACTGAAAGCAAATGGTACTTTATTTATAATAAAATATTAAACTTTTATATTTATCTTAATTTGTAATTATTGGTATCTTATTTGCTAGTAATTCGATATTAACCGATATTTAACTTAACATTCTTTACAAGCTCCGGGCTCTATAATATAAAGTAATACATCTATATAAATACTAAACATGTAATTCCTTATTCACAATGACTTTTAATCTATTTCCCAAGTACGATAGTAATCAACGGAAGAAATGAAAATTAAATACATCAAAATAAATACAAAATTAGTTATAAATACCTGCGTGTAGAAACGTGCCCCAATCATCGGCATGAGATCACTGATGGAGCGACGCGTGTTCGTTGTCGATATAAGATACCTGCTTGTCGATCAAAATTATTTATACGGACGTACGTTATTTACAATGTTGATTGTGTTTTAAAAGGTCTTTACTATTGTGTTATATTATTGTTTATGTTTCGCTACTCAAGAAGCAATGTCTCGAGATTTCGGCGGTGCGTGGAAAACGGAGTGTCTTGATTTTCCTCCCTCTACTAAACGCTGCATACAGCCTGAGGCTGTGTAATAAACTATTTAGATACTTACAACACAAGATTCTTGAAATCCGTGGAATAAGTCCTGGTGACGAGATCTAGACAAGCCGGTAGGTTGTCGCAGTGGATGCTGCGGCAGGCAAGTGCGAGAGCGAGGCGACCGAGTGAAGCCAGGTCATCTTGTTGGGCCTGGATAGATTATGTTTTTGTCGTCAGTGAACCTTTATTGGGTCTTTAATGGACCCTTACTAGATCCGAAGACATGAGCAAAGAATGAGCATATGAAGAAATGAATTCTATTACTATTTGATGTAACTTACATATTATTTCGTTTACAACACCAATCATCTAAATAATTTGAATGTATACCGGTATATATAGACTATAAGCTTACAATGTTACGAATGCGCTAAGTTACTATTCTATTTATTAATAAGTCAAATATTTGTAAACTATGATATTTTTTTTTCATAATATTTTCAATATAAAAGTATATATCTTTAATCGTTTATTATATTTTTTTTATATATAGGTTATGTCTTCTCAATAAAACATAACGTCGTTGCGCGTGCAAAACCGCGTATCGACACTTTGTGAATAGCGCAAATATATGTTATAGTGTATTTGGAAGAAGTTTCACCTGTCGAGGAAGGGTCGCTTGTTGTCCTCGATGACACTAAGTATTTTGGCCTTTGACAATATTGCGGTCATTATGATCTTAAGGCCTCATCCACGAGAATAGAGATGACACTGACACCCGGACGTCCGGACACTGATCTTTGAGTCTTTTTAGCAACTAAAAGTGATCGTACTCCTTAATTCCTCGGCTGCCTCAGTAAATGCAATTGCTATCTGATCTCTTTTGGGGATGAATTTTTTTTCGAAGTCCAAAAGATGTTGGATATTTACTGATATAATATTTTCAAATGATTGTAGAACAAAAATAGAAATAAGGTG
This sequence comes from Heliconius eleuchia, assembly GCA_018230625.1. Taxonomy (NCBI): domain Eukaryota; kingdom Metazoa; phylum Arthropoda; class Insecta; order Lepidoptera; family Nymphalidae; genus Heliconius; species Heliconius eleuchia. The sequence goes on along the minus strand of DWAP01002521.1, from coordinate 4,303 downwards.
GTGTTGAATGGGTCCAGATATTACCCACTTCCTTTTGAAATAATTATAAGTATAATAATTTCCGTACAATTTTCAAATATTTTAGGCACAAAGACTACATGATTCACGAATTAATACGACGTTTAGATGATTTAAATGTTTTAATGTAAATTTGCTGATCTCATATTATAAAAAAGGCTATTAACAACAATTGGATATGAAAAGTGTAAAATTTAAATTTTAATAAAAGAATAATTAATAAATAATGTTTTAAAATGCATTTATATATGTTATTGTGTTTTCTCATAATATGTAGGTTCCTATAGTAAAATCTTTCATTTTAAATCTGTAATATATTTATAATTTGTTACTACAAAACCGTAAAAATGGCCTTACATGGAAACTAAACAAGTTACAAGTTATTTGATTTTATTTTTCATTTTAGTCAGTTGCATAGGAATACTGTATATTAGACGGTATTTATTTATAAATACTATAAAGATATTACGTTTTTTCTGCCTCCTGTAAAGCTGTTTAAGCGCAGATACTGTAATACTGCGTTTACAAGGTGCTCATACACAGTTTCGTACGCACAATGACAGTAAATTACAACAAAATTTCTATATACTAAGTCGGGCCATAAATACTGTTACTATTAAAAAATATATAGTATTAAAATCTTAGTATTAAGATTGTTCATTGTATTTTTTTTATTTTCACGTCAATATATTGTAAAAGGTTTTGCGATATTAAAATGGAGTGGGTTGAAGGAGAACTGAATCGTTCGTGATTCCATGAAATAAAGTAAGTATGGCGCAAAATATAATTTTTAAAATCCTCCACACGCTTGGTATTTAGTCAAATACTTGTGTACCGGGCCATTGATGGGTACAGTGGAACCTTCTGTGATTGTAACACAAGCTGTGCTTATACGAAAAACGCTATTAAAGCAGTAAGAGAAAAAACATGAAGAAATCCTGTCCGAAAGCAAAAGATTTAATCTCGAGAGATAAAGATAGCACTTAGGACCATATCGCATATCTTAAAAGATGACTTAGGATTTGCAACTTATAAGAGACAGGAAGTTGGTATTTTTTTTACGCTTAAGTAATATTTTAAAAAAGAATAAAATAAATACGGTCAGTATTTGTGTTGAAAGCTCTACAGAAGCTTCCTAATTAGTCCACAGAGTACAACGTGAGCAATGTCCGACTCCGGATGGCTTAATGGGGTGTTAGGTATGAAGGAGTGACTGAAACACATTTTTGTAAAAAAAATATCAAAACATCGACACAAGTATATCAAGATACCATTTTTGAAAAGGTTAAGCTCCTTATGAACACCATGTTTAATAGCTAAGAATGGTCCTTTCAGCAAGATTCAGTACCAGGTCATAAAACTCCATCCATCATCTTGGTTCATCAGAGCTGAGGACTGGCCGTCATCAAGTCATGATTTTAATCTATTGCGTAATTGAGTTGTATTGAAGCAAAAATAAAAAGCGCAGACCTAACAGAAGAGCAGTATTTGCTCATTTTGTTCAAGAAATTTTCCAAAAAATCACAAATTCCATAAGATCTGCTGAACCAATGAAAATCGCTGAACATACATGGGGGTGAAATGGATAAGTATTGTGGTTTATCTGTAGACTACCGTTGATCCGTCGATCGCGTTCCACTCAGTATATTTTTAATGGTTTAAAATTAATGTATTAAACTAACACACTCTTATAGTAATAAATGTTACTTAAAAAATATAAAAATATATATTTTTTGCAACAATATTTATGGCAAGACTTATATTTCAATACATACCCGCGCTACATCTTCGTGGCCGTTCATTGCGTCTCCGATGCCGCACCACGCTATGCGGACGCGGCAACCGTTCATTATCACTTTAGTTGGCTCCAGGGTCCTAGCCATTAATATAAGAAAATTACAAGAAAACAGCTATAAGATAAGCACACACAAAACGAGTAACGCCTATAAAACAAATTTAATATAAAAAAATATTTTTGAAACTATAATACTTTAATATCCTATCGCTTCGCTTTAACCAATCAAACTAAATATTATAACAACTTAGCGTACTGGTGAAGTTCTTAAACATTTCTATCATTACATATTATCTTATGACATTAACTAGTACTGACCGGCATGCCATCCCGCTGGCGTGTATCGCCCGCAGCGCCGCCGTCAGCTGCACGAGCATCGACCACAGCACCGCCTCCGGCAGGAGCGCACCGCACGCCACCGCTCGTAGCATTGCGTTCTTCTGTTATTTGTTCGTTTATATACGAATATATTAATTATTTTCTTTTGATTCATTGCAATGCATTAAAAATGCGTTTACGTATAACGCTGTGTCTCAAATAAGTTCGTGGAAATATAAATATTTAAATAAAAATGTTAATCCACACCTAAAAATTACCAAATTACATGGGATTAAAGTATGATTGTTTAAAGTATCTCACAACAAAGAAGAAATCATCACGTCACGTCAAAATTTCCAAGACACGGCTACTTCATTTATTCTTTCTTTCCAATTCCTACTATTCTACATTAACATAAAGATATACAGGTAAGACTCACTTACAGTACGGTCGAGTCGTAGCCGCCCTGAAGTTAGTACTTATCATTATTTTCTTCCCGACATTGTGCCTAACTTCAGTGCAACCACGACTCGTTATCTACAGTGAACCCACCGTGTGTGTATAGGGCCGCGGCGCGTCTGGATCCGAGGAGAAGGGATCGTGGAACGCGCCGTTCGCCTCCGGGCCGCTGCCGGGCGGCGCACCGCACAGGTATTTGCTCATCACCGTAATGGAGGACGGGTGGTAGTCGTATATCAGCACCAGGGCTGAGTGTACATATAACAATATTCAGATAAAGAATGAAATACAGAAGTAAAGAAGGTGAATGAAATAAAGAACAAGACTAAAACTGTTAAATACAGAACTATTTATTGAAATGTCGTAAAATTGCTCTTAAGCCAACTGTTCTAAGTTTCATTTGGAGTCAGGAAACACGTAACTACAAGACTTTTGATGGCATGCTTATATCTGATATTTGCTCTTTACCGTTACAGACGCCAGATGCTAGTCGCATATTATCAATATGACACTGGATTTATGTTAATGTAACTATTACACGTTAAGTAAGAAACATAATATTAAAATCTTATAAACTTGCTGGAGTTGACATTTCAATGATCTGAAAATCTATAGAAAAAATGAACAAAAAAGTATCTTTACTAAGAGATACAGTCAACTTTGAAATATTTAAAAATAAAACACTTCAAAATCATTATGTTATCAGTCTTTTCCGAATAAAAAGGAAATTGCTTCAATTGTTCTGACATTTTCATCGTGTGAAGTTGTCGATTTCCGTTAGAATAAACGTTTGCGTCAGAGACGTCTAGCGAATGGTTTATAAGGACAGGATGTTATTATTGCTATACAGCACATACGTGCTGCTCCGGTTTGCTCTTGTCCTCTACATGTAAAATAATCTCCATATTTTGTATCTACTTCATCATTTATCATGTCAAAAATAAAAACCTATTTATGTTGAAGACATATATTACAAGAAAACTGAGTACACATTTTAAAATGAATTTTAAACTATTCATATATTTTCGTAAAATGGGATTCAACTATTATGATAATTTTTAATATATTTTTAAATAAAACATAATAAAAGAACTTAAGAAAACAACAAAAATTCTCATAATAAAAGTTAAGATGAACTGATATGGAGCTAAAATCCTAATACAAGACACAAGCAAATCCAAAAAATCATAGAGATAGATAAAACAAAATAATTGAAAAAAAAATGAACTCACAATGATCCCCAAACTCCTTGGTCGTGAACAGCCTGTGGAGCCTCACAATGTTCGGATGGTCGAGGTTCGTCCACACATCCATTCGCTTGCTGGCGGCCACACTGATGCCGTGCAGGCGGCGCATCGCGAAGTACTCGCCCGTGGTGCGGTGCGTGACGCGGTACGAGCTCGCCAGGAGGTGCGGCCCGCCCGGCTCCAGAGGCGTTAGATCGCCGTATATATCCACGGTCGAAGGAAGATCTGACCGAGATGTTGATGTGTCGTACTAATTTATTTGTACATTATTAACAATACAAGGAAAATAAAAATTAAATTAAATTATCTTCACGATGTATCCCGCACACAGCAGGGTGGTAGGCAGAGGGAACGGAGTGTCTTAACACTAGGTTAAATTATAGTTATTGTGTGTTGAGTGGCAGAACTCATCGCCGCGCTTTTGCCTCGGACACCAGAGCGAAGAAATGGAAATATAAATTTAAGT
>DWAP01002520.1:0-13356 GCA_018230625.1 Heliconius eleuchia | reverse complement strand
TATATATATATATATATATATATATATATATATATATATATATATTTTAAATATAAAGAGTCTAACCCGATAAGCTGGACAAAATGGGAAAGTTGCACTCTCATCTAATGTAAACTTATTTTTATATAATTTTATGGTCTTTTATGTAAAATAACGATACACCATTTTTTTGTCCCTAACCCTTACAGTAAAAGAATTATTTGGGTAACAACCCTTAACTTTAAAGCTTATTTTCTCGGAATCTATTGAAAATATCTATATAAAATTTAAACTAAATGTTTCTATCCATAAACATTATTAAACACATTTTTCAAAATTTTTGGTAAATTATAAGTTAGGTTAAGTTAAAATTAGAAGTTTATTTTTTGAGGCCGCTTTTATATAACACCACGTAAACTGACACTCTCCCTAAATTGAGACCCTAAAAGCGCTTGGAGGGTTGCCGTATTGCAGCGGCACAACTTCTTACTTATCGTGATGAAAGCGGGTTCAATTCCCACACGATGGACTTAACTATTTTCATTTAGTTGCTCTGATAAAGACAAAGCTGGCATTGAGTTACGAAACTCAACATGTAATGTCGAAAATTGGGCGGAAATGGAAAAACGGAGTGCCTAGACACTAGATTACCACTGCCTTAACGTGACGAAACGCTCGGTACAGCGCATAACCAAGCGATTAATAAAATACTATATATACTTTCTAAACAATACTGAAAGCAAGTCCCGCGTCAATATGAATGAATAATTCACATATCGACACGGGGAAGGTATTTTGGTTGGCAATGAATGTTTGTTCTACTGAAGGCACCGCTAAAAGAAAACAATATTCTATACATAAGCTTAGCGTTGAAATTTGATTTAATTTTTGTATACCCGAGGAGCGTTGACGTGTATAATGATACGCGTTGCCATAGCAACGTGTATGTCACTTTAAAAATATATTTCATAAAGAGGCCAGTCGTGGCGCAGGGGCACCTAGTGTGACTATAAAATCGACTGGTTTTATGTTTTTATGAAATATTTATTCACATTTATATTTTCATTTCTTCGATCTGATGTCAAGGCAAAAGCGCGGCGTTGAGTTCCACCACTCAACACGCAATGCCTCCAGAACTCGGCGGAAAGTGGAGAACGGAGTGACACTGGGTTTCGTCTGCCTGTGTGCATACATTTACTTTCTTCTCTATATGAGCTTATAGCTCAAGCTGTACCAAATTTTATACTCCTCCGTCCGCACAATTTTCGTAAAAATGGATACAAAGTGTTTGCTCCACGCATTAATATGATGATGAGATTATAAAAACAGCTTTACATCGACGACGTTTGGTTCAAAAGAAACACCAATAACGGTCTAATACATAGACGCAATTTCCGCAAAAAGTAAAAAAAATTGTAAAGTGGGTATATTAGTTTACACGCACATATACGTATGTTAAATAACAACAAAATATGAAGTTATTAGTGTAACAGATAAAATTTGTAAAATTGATAATGTTTTTAATAACGCAAAACAGCTAGATTGCGTAATATTCTTAGATATTTTTTGTGGTATAAGCACAGAGAACTACTTTAATTTTAAACATTATGTGATAGCGGAATTCAACACCGCATTTTATCTCATCAGGCGCTATGACGTTTGCTTTTTACAAGCTGGTATTTGAATTATCGTGTTAGTGTGTTACTTTATGTGATATCTTATAAGTTGAATTTGATCCACTTCCCAGTGTCTGATTGAACTGAAATTTCGATTACGACTTCAGTAACGAAGGCAATGATATTACATATAATCAATATTGTTGATAATGCTAAATGGCCGTCGAAACAGAATGGCAAATTTCAAATTTTTACACAACCCCCTCATGTGTACCAAAAGAAAGGGCTTGATTTGTAAAATACCATCAATAAAAACCATCTTGGAAGCTTGTGATTTTTTAAATAATATTTTATTTTCAAATACTTTATGAGAGTTAAAAAATTATAATTTAAGTAGAGTTGAAGAAAATAATTTAAGTATTAAGTCAGACTTAATCAGGTGTGACAGTGGTTTAATATTATGTACATGAGATGTATTACACGCGATCATATACATCATTGAGGCGATTACAAACTTGGGCGCGGTTTGCGGCCAAACTATTGTATTACTTGGCACTATAAGATAAGTAAGAACAAGTACTATGTGAATTTTATATATCGCTTAACTCATAATGAAAATAAATATAAAAAAACTACATATATTTATAAAAAAACACTGCAGGGTAGGCAGAGGAAACCTAGTGTTAAGACACTCCGTTCCTTCCCCACTTTCTGCCGAATTCTGGAGGCATTGCGTGTTGAGTGGCAGAACTCAACGCCGCGCTTATACTCAACACCAGAGCGAGGAGATGGAAATATAAATTTAAGTAAATATTTCATCTCCTCGAGAGGGGTCGAACCCACAACCAGTCGGTTTAACAGTCACTCAAATCGATATTTAAGGATCATATATTTATTTCATTCGAATTAAGGATATAAAGCGGAGGACGAATGTTCTCAACTACTAAAATGTTTCTAAAATGGTGAAAACTTGCTTTACTTATCACTTTTCTTTACTGAATCTAAACTTCCCCTTATGCTACGCTGTCAAGATATACATACTTATAGCCTAAACATGAAATATGCACTCGATGTGTGTTACGTGGGTGTTGACTATATCTTAGGTTACAGAAAATAATGTCAAAAGCTGAGATTAAATCCGAGAAAACCACAAGTATTACCAAAAAATCCGTTCTACAATTTGTACTCAATTTTTTCTAGATATTGAGTGAAACCTACTGCTGCGCTTTATGTGATTTGAATTAGGGAACAAAATCATTCCCCCGAATACACATCGAATCGACAACCATCACATGCACAATCAGATACTGTTATATCTCGCCACAATAGGAGTGTTTACCTTTTTAATTTAATTTCTCTCTTAATCTCTTAAATTAAAAAATCTTATGGTATATTAATGACGTTATTTCGATAATTGAAATAAAAAATTGTATTACAAGTAGTTACATTTGGACCTAGATTATTAACAGCCCATTGAAAAATATTGATTAAATCCTAGAATCTTGCAGAGATATCGCCTATTATAGAATAGTGTTCATAATTATATAATTTGATTTTCCACTATCCAACAATTTTAGAACCATTGCATTTTTAACGTTGCCTAATAGTAATAGTTAAGCTGCTAATACGGCTAATGTTGAAAATTGGCGGTTACGAGTTTCGAAGGTTAATTCAATTGAATTCGCTTTGCATCGATCAAACAAGATTATTTCAGGCGCATTTAAATTTATTCTACCGTTTAAAACTGATGCATTTTTTATGATATTAAATGTACCTAAATAGTTACATCCATTTTTTTTTTAAATAATTTTTGAAATCAACGAACCTGCTAGTAATAACGGTTTTTGCCCAAACTTTAAGCAACCTTTAAGACGTCTGACAGGAGTAAAGGCTCACGTTAAGAGTATATAATAATAAATATATTTTGTTAATATTATTCTTAACAACATACTTAAATATGAGCGTTTCTACTTTAACGTAGGCGAGCGTGTACCTTAAGTTGGCGCTAACCTCTAAAAGTCTTCAAAATTTCAAATTGCTATTTGGTTTTCAAATTGTTATTAATTCTGGGGGCCCTGGGATCTCAGTCGCGCGGCGTTCAGTCCCGCCCTGCTTTGCAGGAAAAGCATAAAGTTGCCTAATTGCATTCTGCCGTAAGCAAAATATCTTTTTCCTATACCTTCCATAATATACTGTTCTTACAGCAAGTCTTATAAAAACAACAATAAAAAAAATATCATAATTTCAGCTGAAAAATATACACAATTGTTAAATCAGCGTTAAAGACTTGATGATTGCGGGAAATACTGCGTTCCGCAAGTTGAAAGTTCACTTGTATCGAATCAACCATTACAGCTCCAGATTATTGTACGTAGACTACAATAGCTTTTAAACGTAACAATAAATAAAATAAACAGGTCAACAGAGAAACGAAACGACTGGAATTTTTCGGAATTTCGAGGTCAGAATAATTCAATTGGAAAATATTCGATCAGAGGTTTCTCTATTATATTATTAGTATTAAGAAACAAATCACTGCCAACAATGTTAAAAACTTTAACGAGGAAAGTTCGTGAAAAATAATGTTCAATCATTGTCGAGCAAGTAGTCGTCGATCCAATTTTGCATGATTCGTTTTCATTGACCGCGAGTTTTAATTAACGGCATATTGATGTGTAAATGATCTAGTACGTGCATACATATGTATGAATGTATGTACGCCTGTCACATAATATCTCAACACATGAAACAATGTTCCTTGTCGACAGCGCACGCGATTAATTTTTAATGTTCCTCCTTAAAGCGTAAAGACTTGAGTAGTCCTCGTAAGAATACAGTTATTTTTAGTGTTACGAAGCCAACGACGACACTTTTATCTAAGCACAATGTCTTTCTACCGTAATGGGCTTATCTTATAAGGCCGAGATTCGATGTCGGATTTGTGGAGCACTTTGCGTGCTTTAACATCAGTCTTGGTATATAAATGTCGTTTCAGTGGATATTTGTTTATTTATAAGTTATGTAAATGTCATTTTTTGCCGACTTCTATTAGCAGATCTCAATCAAAGGGTGCTATAAATTTAATATATGTGCACGTAATATTGTTGGCATTGGACAATATTTAAGTATGACGATCTATTTAGGCTTTCAAGAACGTGTGCTAAATTTCGTAAGTATATGTAAGTTCGTTCATTAAGTTTTAGGGAACTTAATGTCGAACTGACATGATTCTTTTATATAAGTCTAAGTTCGATTTTATCAAATTTGGTTAAATAGTTCTTGAGATACGGCATACGCACATGTATAATGTAGGTTTTTTAGATATTTGTCAATAATATTTCTAAACTTATGTTTATTAATATAAATATATTTACAAACTGTTTCAATAGAGACTGTTGTCACCAGAGATCCTGCAACTAATCGCAAAAGTACCTTCGATGCTACTTAAGTGGGGACTCGTTAGCCTCACTATACCGTCTATTTTGGATACAATCTTTATCCATTAGGTCAGCTTACAATCTTTTGTAGACGATAAAAGTCTATCACGGAAATAGGTTAGTCGTAAATTTTTAACGCTAAGTTAATTTCACTAATTTAATTATATTTGTACAAACGGTACGAATTCTTTTAATTTAATCATTCATTACATTATGCAATGCTATTTGAACATTCAATCTCATACGAGGTATAGTTATGTTAAGATGAGGTTTGAATTCGTTAAAAATTCTTATATAATATAAAAATGTATAATAATATAATAATAAAAATAAAAAGGATAATGTTTACTATTAATATATAAAATACAGTTAAATAATAGTCTATACAAATATTCTTACAATAATAAATATTACCAAAACGAGCGTCAAATGAATCAAAACTGTAACCACCAATCCAAAGGTTTATATTTTTAAAAGCAAATTAAATTGAATTGCCAGCCTACTCGAAACGGCTGAAATAACTCCGCTCAATTAAGATTAGGCCTTTTACGTTATCAAGTGGATTGCTTAAAGGGTATCGTGCCAGATTTTGTATGTTACGTTCTGGAGCGAGCCGCCAAGTAACATCTTAATGTCCTTATTTCGATAATTGAAACTAGAATTAATGTTGCAAACTTGACACATTTGGACCTAGATCGCTAACGACCCATTGAAATTTGTTACTGTTTGAGTTAATAGTGTAGTTTGTTAGTAAATAAATAGTAGTTGTGAGTTCGGTTTCCACTTGGATAAATTGGCTTCATATTTTTTTTTTGAGGAAACCTAGTGACTAGTGTTAAGGTATCTGTTCTCCAGCTTCCTCCCAATTTGCGGTACATTGCGTACGGCGGAATTTAACGCCGCTCTTTGTCCGTCAGATTGGAGAAATGATTAGAAAAGCATTGATACATATGTACAATATACATAATTATTTTTTCTCTGTTCAAGGTATAGGATATGAGTCTTTACATAAACGACTAAAAGAAAAAGCTTGGTTACTTTTTTAGAAATCGTATAAAAATCTTGAACGCAGCGGGGTTTTTAAAGTAAAATTTACACTTTTTCTAAAAGACTATTTTTCTTTCCTAAAAGTGGAATAATTTTTAGACAATGTTAAAAAAATGTTATTCAGGAAACTTGTGATAGGTAGTTTTAAGACAAAGAGAGCATGAAGTCGGAAGCTATTTACCCAGAGATCTAGTGGAAATTAAATCCAGAATTATTGTTTACTGACAAGCCACTGAACCTTTGTCTGTACATTTAGTATTGTTGAATAAAATGGATAGAGAGGGCCTTAAAAACAATAATAGAAAGCAAAACGAAAACAATAAAATTAACATTTTCTAATTTATAGCAATCTATCTGTCTGTGACACGATCACGGCCAAGCCGTTCATCTGACTTCAGGGTCTTAAGATGAACATGGCTTTATTATTTTTAATATTAATAAGTTCTTTTAGTTACTTTTAGGCCATTCGTGGCGCTGGGGTACAAAGCGTGACTGTAAACGGTTGTGGGTTCGATACCTATTCGAGGAAATTAAATATTTATTTAAATTTATATTTCCATTTCTTGGTTCTGGTTTTGAGGCAATTGTATACTTTATATACAAATTGGGATATAATAGGAATTTGTCAAATGCGGAAAGCTGGAGAAGCATTAAAAGAACATTTAGACTATATGATAGATAACAAAGGAGAAAAAACCAGGCCAACAAGGAGTCGGATTCTTAATCAAGACACATTTTAAAAGTTACATACAAGATTTCCTGGAATTACTCATTCACAGATCGGATAGCAATACTAAATATCAATTTACGAAATTACAGGAAAATGTGGACATTAATACAAACTTATGCACCCGCACAACAAACAGACAAAGTAAAAATAGATTCTTTTAATTTATCCCAAAATATAATTACACATTCTAATCATACAAACCACAAAATAATTAAAAGGACGAGTAGCAACTGGTTGGAAAAGGTTTTGTTGAAAGAAGTGATGAAATCCACCGAATTCACGACAGCAATCAAGCGAAAAGTCAACAAAACGCCACAGAGATATGCTCATATACTGTCAAAGAGCCATGTAGAGGAGCATGATGAGTATCAGATAACAAGAAAGAATAAAAAATACAAATATAAGAATCAAAGCTCAAGTAGCAAACTATGCTAAGAAGTAAACACGAAAAATGGAGCAAAATTAGAATGGATTGTTTGTTTGTTTCTTTAATCGCTAAGATCTCTGGATCTACTGGTCCGATTTACGGCCGCAAGTCTAGGTTCGATCACACCCTTGCCGCAAATTTCGTCCTCGCAAGCAGCCACGTAGGGCTTGCACTTTCTCGGTCGTAAATCGTAATACTTTCTAGCGTGATCATACAAACAGACAAGAAATTCAAATATTTTTGCTTTCTATTATTCTTTTAAAGTATATACATACATGTATATAGATTATACATTTTTTTTTATATTTTACGGACGGACTACTGCAAAGTGTCCGAAACGTAGTGTTTCCAAAAATGTATAATATTGGTATAGTTCAAGCGCAGTATTGGTATAGCGAAGCCGCGCGGATCTGCTAGTGTTTAGATATAATTGTCGTAAGTACTAAAACGATTTTGTTAATTCTTAATAATACTTCGTTGGATTTGTCTTTGGGGGGATTGTTACTGTATATATTAATAAAGTTTATTGAGTCGGCTTTTTGTTTTCTTTATAATTCCCTTGATCATTACTCTTATGACGTTTAAGGAAAACACTAAAAGTATTTTCATAATTCGACGACGACGACGAATTCGACGAATCATAAAATATCATGAAATTCGCAATAAATCTATTTCTTAACTAGAACTATAAATCCTTGATACATGAAGAATTTAATTTCATTTAATGGAATTAAATTACATGTCGGTTTTAATCCTACCGATACCTAAAATGCTTAAATTTAAAAAAATACAAAAAGACATCGTGACGCAGCGGCACATCGTATAATTAATCACGACAGTTGTCATTGAATTTCTATCAGGGTTAAAGACATTTTCATTTCTCCCACCCACTCTTGTAACAAGATAAAGCACGGCGTTGAGTTCCAGCACTCAACACACAACGTCTCTAAAACTGAGTGGTGCGTGGGAAACGCATTTAATTAATACTAGGTTCTCTCTGACTACCCTGATTTATGCACAATAAGCATAAACACGAACAAAAAAGGCTTTCTAAATGTTAAATAATAAAAATTAAAAACGATATTCTTACCAAATGTTCAGGCATATTCCAATCTTCGTACATCCTGGCTGCCAAAGGAAACACCTTCTCATTCAAAATCTCCAAAGTAGTCAAAGTTATCTTCTCTATACTAGAAAAATATCTATCATACACCCATCTTAGTTGCCAATACAACTCACCTCTTCTCTCTTTGCTAACTGAATGTACGATTTTCAATAAGCTTCTAATACTCTCCTCAGGAATGAACAATGACAGCCTATTCCAGTCAACATGTGAATTAAACGGCATTACAATAGTATCTGCTATTATTATAGGAATACATTGTGATGCAATTATGTCCATTAAAACTGGTTGTGATAACCTTGCACTTCGTACAATCAAACAAAACATACCCTCTTTTAATATATCAGGATAATTAAATACTTTCCCAGTCGTATATTCACATCGTTTCGTATAATCGTTTTCTTCTGTACATCTATCTAGTAATAACAAGTCGTTTGACGATGAAGCTATGCTTTGTAATTGTAATAGATAATCCTCAGGTATATTTAATTGAGTGGAAATTATCATGTAGTTCTTTTGTTTTGGTTGCGTTTCATCTATTCCTTGTGCTAACCAACTGTACAGTGGTAAGGATATGTCGAAACCGTATCGAAAAGTCCACGTGTCGAATCCAGTGCCTGCTATAATAGCTTTACTTGTGTTGAGGTCAATAACCGAGTTGTAATTTGGCAATGTTCCTGCCAACATGTTGAATATGAGATGATTTTCACCATTATTCCAGCTGAAAGTAAAAGCATTTTTTAATATTCTTTTTATAAAAAATGTTTTCATTTTTTTTATCATTAAATCTATATACGGTTACATTAGATAAACATGATCTTATGATGTTTTTATTTTATTATTTTTTTTTATTTTAGCCTTATACTTTTTTTCGTACATCACCTGGTCACCTGACCAGGGTGAACCTAGTTTTAAGATATTTCACTCTGTGCTGTACCCACCTTTTAGAAATTATCAAGAAATTGCATATTCAGTGTTGAGTTCTGCCACTCAATATGTTTTATCTACCAGTGTGGAAATATATATAATTTTAGTATAATCATATCCTTGAGTGGGGATGGAACTCAAGACATTGTGTTTACAATCCAATAATCACTTTCACTGCACCACAAAAGTATTTTAAAAATAATGAATTATAAACAACTTATACTTGTAAACATAACTGTTTTTTTAAATACTTACTGTTCAAGTGTTTGTAGAGCTTGTGCAACATGTTTACTAGAAAAGCTGTTTTGATTCAATGTATCTATACTAGGCACTAACAAGCAAGCATCGTCAGGGTTAGGAGTATAATATTTACTATGTTTTATTGTGTTTAAAATTTCGTAAAATTCTTTAGAAAATTGGGATATTCGTTTTCCATCCTCTGTTCTGTAATCTTTTAATGGATAAATATATATCGTTATCTTATCATGACCTCCTCTCCCACATTTGTAGACGTTAAAGCATTGCCAATAAGTACAGTTTGTGGCGCGTTGTTCTGATACAGGAGATGCAGTGTTAAGCGTCCGAACTGGAAATTTCACGGCATCTAAATCTACAGATGCATGAAAATCCAATCGAGGTGCACTTCCCGCAAAAATATTACATATCACTATCAACACTAAAGATACTACTATAAACAATAGGAGGCCGACGAAGAACCTATGATACAGAATTTTTCTATACGATGTATACTTCGAATACTTATTCGTTTTTAGGTAGGTCTCCGCAGCCATTTGTGATTTTGGCGGTTAAATTAGCATTCTTAATTTACATATGGCACCCATTATTAGGTACTTCGATAATTTCTCATTCAAAACTTCATAAATTAGTAAAACACTACACAAAGCTTCAGCTTCACAATAATTTTGAGAACTGTCGAGTGACGACTGTCGCTGTGGATGACGGCAATTTGACAGATGTACATAATGTTAGCAGATTAAAATATTAAATTTAAAACAGACTAAAAAGAATAAATCCATATCTTAAATTAGATGCGTTTAAAAAAATAAATCTTATATGCTTAATTCAAGTTGCGTTTAAATAAGATTAAATTTATTGTAATAAATTATACTGTAAACTAAACAATAAATAAGCAGTTATGTCAGATAGTGATAATTGAACGCAACTTTATATTTGTGACGTAGATATGTAAACTATCTTGTTTTTGTGTCAGTTTTGTGTTGTGCGTAGTTGTGGTTCAGTTTCTGATGGCTTGATTAATTTGATTAACATTTTATTTTTCAATTCCTATTACATATTTTGGTTCGAGCTTGACCAGAAATGGCTTTGCTTCCACCTGACCCGGTTTATACAATTCGAAATGTCGACAATTCGCCTGTGTATTCCTTAGCGTTCAGCTTTCTACCGGGAGGACTCGAAAGGTTACTAGCCGGCTCGAAAAATGGATATGTTTATGCATACAACCTTCAGGTGAGATCAAATATTCTATGTATAATAATTCCATTTTAATATATCAACTGCGTCGAAGTTTCACTTCACGTATACGGCTTCCATGTACTACGTCTTTCTTTGTTGACTACCCTCATTTTGTGACCTAGAAAAAATAGTTTTGTTTCTATGCAAATAGATTTTATTTTAATGAATGTTCTTTAGGAACAAATTTTAAGCGCCTTATGGGTTTTGTTAATATATCTGTTTTAAATTGTATATATCTTTTTATATTTCAGACAAACCGGGTCCAGCAAAAAATCAAAGTTGGTCAAGCTCCCATTCTTCATCTCATCCATACAAGCAGCCAAATGATAACCCAAGAAAAGGGTGGTAAGTTCAAGATTTTCAACTTAACTAACAGCGGCTATCAAGAAGAACACACAATAGACATAGATTATCCAGGATTTTGCCGTTTTGATGCCAACACAAAACTCGAAACACTTTATGTACCTGACACTGAATCCAAAATATACATATATAACTTTTCTGGAGAAAAATTGGACTGCTTAAAGCCAGATAACCCAAAACTTGGGGACCCAATGTGTATAAAACATATTGAACTGTCTAATGAACAGCCTTGTCTTCTAGCAGGCTATGAAGCGGGGTGGCTTCTATTGTGGGATCTCAACACTAGTCAATGTATCAGTAAATTGCAAACAAAAGAATGTCCAATGTCAGTAGATTTTCATGTGGAACAACAACGGGGCATGGTGGGCAACGCCTCAGATGTGATACAAATATTTAGTATAAGCAAAAAAGACTTAAGCTTGGCTCATAAGCTCGATATAAATATAAAAAATCCTGGAATAAACAGAGTATGTACTAGAAATGATGGAAGGGTGTTTGCTTCAGGTGGCTGGGATGGCCATATTCGAATTTTTTCTTGGTTTTCACTACGGCCTCTAGTAGTACTTACTGAGCATCGTCAAGCTGTCCAAGATGTAGTCTATTCTACCCAAAAAGTTACATTTTGGAATGCAAATATAATGGCAGCAGGAGGTCTCGATGGAGCCATAACTTTATGGGATTTATATAACACAAAAAAATAGTTTCATAAAGTAAAAAATACATAAAACAAAGATCACCAATAAAAAATTAAAGAATGCCTCCCATTTAATACAACACTTGTATGACAAACACATTTGTTTATTTAAGCATTACTCATTTACATTGTTTCAATGATATATAAAATAAAAAATATTGGTTCATTTATTTATAGCATTTATTATAATTACTTTTAATTTGTGTTTTAAAGAATTTCCATTTGTCTATCATTGAAATTATTGATACATAATTTTTATATGAAGTATAAGAAATTAAATGCCAATATTGCCTTTGAATTGTGTAATAACTGCTATAATTAATTTTGTGATTACAATATGGTGCATTAATTTGATATAAAGTTTTAAAGGTTCAGTGGCAGTATAATAGATACATTTTTAACTAATTTGTAAGAGAATAAGTAATATTTGAAAAATATTTTTCCGTCTGTGCCATCAATTTCTTTGTCAATTAATAACAATATTATAATTTCGAGGCCATCTAACTGTAGAAGCGATGGTTGTGGATTTGATTTCCACTCAGGAAAATGGATTATTTTTATTTTCCTACTCTGCCAAAGAGTCAGAGCAAATTTTTTGACACAATTTTTTTTTAAAAGAAATACTTTTTCCGTCAAGAATCCCCACTGAGACAATGTTGTGTGGCCAAGCTGTTAGATGCTATGTGAATTTGTTATCCGATATAGCAATGACTATATTCCATAAATGATTTATAGCAATGTTTTTGAAGACATTAAATCCTATGAAATTTTATATTTTGTTTGATTTTCCTTTACCAAGTGGCGACCCATAAAATCTTTGTATGAAACAATATTATTCTAATGTATTATAATACTACTGCAAAGTTTCATCTAAATCTGTTCAGTAGTTTTGGCGTAAATGTAACTAGCAAATTTTTTATCTTAGTAAGATTTTGGTTAATAGTATAATTTTGTGAAAATAACAGAAACACTTCATATTGTTTGCCCGCGAAACATTTTAATGTGTTTATCATTAACAGTCGGGACCTATTCATCAATAAAAATTTAAATGGATTTCGACTCAATCCTAAAAAACTATTGGGCTTGTTTTTTCTATTTAGTTCACACAAGATCATTATGATCATTGTGTGTCCAAAAGATAAGAAGATAGTAGACTATAAGCACTAATAAAAACAGTGTTATTTTAGTTATTTTTGACTAAAACTATTTTTATATATTTTATAAATTCCTCGATTTGGAATTAAACCCACAACTTTCTTTTATAGTAAACAGCTTCAATAAAACAGGGATTAATTGAGCTTTTCTTAGATTTTAACGTATTTTTTAAATTTGAACCCGCGCCTCTTGAACACTGTCCAAGCGCTCTGACCACTAAGTCAGACGTCAATCTAACCACGACGAAATTCTTATATGCTTATTACAATTGATTTATATATATTACGTCGTTATTATTCGAGGCCGGTGGTGGCGCAGCGGCACAAGGTGTGACTGTAAACCGACTGGTTGTGGGTTCGATCCC
>DWAP01002519.1:0-13359 GCA_018230625.1 Heliconius eleuchia | reverse complement strand
AGTAGTATTTTTGTAGTAGTATGTGTTTACGTTATTGGTATCTATGCGTAACTGCATCACACGAAATACAGTATGGATAAACATCGTGAAATGAAAAAAAGATCCAACGTCTAAACTGTTGAGGTATCTTGATTAATTTTTTTACGTATGGGTCTGAAATATTTTACCCTACATGCTGTTCCCGTAAAAAGAGCGCTGACACTTCCACCCTGTATATTTTTTATAAATAGGAAAGTCAGCGTAAATTTATTTTTATTTTACAACATGCAATATGAATAACAAGTAAAGAATAAATGAATATAAAAATAACAAATACATACTTCAGTCAGCGTCCTCGTCCTCCAGTTGACGACTACTACGCCTTCTGAAGTAACTGCTATGCCGGTGCAACTTCGTCCTGCTAAACCTTAAACAAAGATTATTATTTATCAACTTCAAGCTTTATCCCACATACAGTAGGATAGGCAGAAGGAACTTAAAGTGTTAAGACACTCTGTTCCCCACTTTCCGCCGAATCCTGGAGGCATTGTGTATTGAGTGGGTAACTCAACGCCGTGCTTTGCCTTAACAACAGAGGTAAGAATTGAAACGATGGTTGAAATTAATAACATTGAAATTCATAATAAAAGAAGTCAGAAGCAACTTAAATATACATCAATCTCTTCGCTATTCTTTCCACTCTTTCTTTCAAAAATAAACCGATTTAGAAAACCAAATAATTATTATTCATGAAAAAAAATTGTGAGTGGATCTCAAAATCACCTCATGTTATCACATAATTTCTAATCTAATGTTTTGTGATATAATTTTTAAATAACATAAATATTTACCATCGTTAACAATATGTGTTTTAAAAGCAAACGTTTCGTCATCCAGCACTTTGACCCTCGAGTTGCCAGCATCTAAGACATAAATTTCCCGGCGTTTTGGACATCTGCAATAATTACACAAATATTTAAAAAAAAAATAATACGTGTTTGTTCTACTATAACTAACATTAAAGTTTAATCCTTTAAACTAAACTCCGTGAGGCGTAAGCTGAGCTTTGCATTTGTGTGTGTGTCCTGAGATAGTAAATGCGTGACGACGGCTTGAAGAGCAGTGCATTCCTTGGTTTGTTTAAGTATTTGACATAACTACAGTCTACATCTGTTGTCAACATCACATGTTTAAATCTTAATATTTTATTTTTCGGTTCGATTTATCAGAAGTAAAAAAAAAATGGCACGCATGTATGTGTTAATTTTTTTTTATAGATCATTAATAATATGTTTTGTTATTTTTTGTTTTTTCTGGCACTACGTTTGATTATTACTCATCCGCATGCAAAGCACAATTTATGCCTGGCGGACTTATTTTAACACAAAAAATCCCTTAAAATGTAAAATAAGAAAATAAATAAATCAGCATCATTTAAGCGATCAAAAAGCATTATTAGCATGTTGTAAGCTATAATCTGATAGATTAACGTCATACATATTTACATCGTAGGAAAGCCATATGAGTAATTGTTGTGGATTAGGTACACTGGCATAATACATTTAAATGCATAGATTATAGACTTTGTAGTATTTTATTTTTTTTGCATTTTTTTTGGATAAGAATAGAGATTGAAATCGCAGCCAAGAACATAGAATAATATTATAAGCATAAGCAGAGCAAATCAAGAGATCTTAATAAATAATTTATAAACATCTAGGCCTCACCTGGCGACGGCGACGGGCTGGCTGAGCTGGTCCTTGCCGCTGCCGCGCGCGCCCCACACGCGCAGCGCGGCCGCGGCCGGCAGCACGGCGGCGCGCAGCGGCGAGTCGCGCACGCCGCGCGCGAACACCAGCACGCGCACGCACACCGCGCCCGCCGCCCACGGCCGCATCGAGATCCTGGCAACCACCGCCGTAGACCACTGTCAATAACCTCTTCGTACATCCTCCCTCCCTCCTGGGGGTCCTATTCTGTGTATCTCTTCATTACGGATTCGATCAACTAAGCTGTAATACCCACGTTTCGCATACTTCTCAAATATACCACTTCATTCACTTGTTCTAATATCTTACCATTTACACTAATCTTGCATTCTGTCTTTTCTTAATCTCTTTCAAAAATCAGATCCTTTGTATTAGTACATCTAGACATTTTTGGTATTTTAGACATATATATTATTAAACGTAAATAATTTTTTTTTTAATTCTTTTTCCACACTTTGTTAAACTTTTGACTTAGGCCAATTTGCTGATAAAGGGGAAAATATTGTATAACAATTAAGGCAAATACAAGGGCTGCGTTGAGTTTTGCTCAATTTTGAATCAGGATTCAGACGATAAGCGAAGAATTTAATGGTTTTTTTCTTTACTTACCGCTAGATGATTGGGAATTGAGATGCAAATCATCTGTTTTTTAGATTTCTTTTTCAGGTTTCTTTTCCCATTTTTGCATCCAGAATTACATTTATGAAATAGTAGAATTACTATTTAAAAAAATAATCACAATATTTAAAAAATCATAAACTTATAAATATAATAAGCATTCTAAACTTTCCGGTTAGCTTATCAGTTAATACAAGCTATTGATTCGTATGTTGCCATTTAGACCGTCACCTATAGAGTCCGGAGTCGAGGTCGGTGACGGCGCAGGGCAGCGGCGCGTCGTCCAGCGTGGCGGCGGCCGTGACGGGGTCGCCGCCCGTGCTGCGCGCCTCGCCGTGGTAGTCCACCGTGCGCAGCACCACCACCAGCTCCAGACCCGACACGCACGCAGACTCTGACCATAACCACAGCGTTATAACATCGATTTCATTATTTTTTTACTTCACACTAGGTGTCACACATAGCAAAGGTAACCTAGTATTAAGACAATCCGTTACCCATTAAATCAGTGTTTAACTATTTAAATTGATGTTGCTATGCATCAATATTAGTTCTTTTATTTTTCGATACATTATTAAATTCATGTGGTAGAGAACGCATAAAGATGAGACGTCCCTACTCAAAGCCAGTGTCAAGTTTTTCACAGATCATTGGGTCCCCAATCACTCTAACGGCTCTACGATGTATGCGATCAAATGGGTCAAGCTGATACTAGGGTGCACCAGCTCGGAGATGAGAACAGTACTCTAAATGAGGCTGAACATGGGCCCCAGTGTTTCATCAGAGCGAAGAAATAAAAGGAACGGAAATAAAAGGAGTGGGTTCAAGTGGGAATTGAACCTACAATTATTGCGTTTACAATCAGTAATTAATTATTAGAAAAACACTGAATACTCAATGTTTATATTTTTAAGTAAATTAATAAACGAGGAAACGAATGACTGACTGACTATTGTCAGTCATTTTAATATTACTATTAATATTAATATTAATTTAATATTACTATTATAATATTATTTAATTCTGTTAGAAGCGTTTATTATCAAATGGTGTAACATATTCCAACAAACCACTCTAAACTTATTCTAACATAAACAACTCGTAAAACAAACTGCAGAGTGCAGAGATAAACATGTACTGTGTAAACGATATTTACATTTCAAAAATAGCACACAAGAGATAACCTCCACATTACATAAAACGAAGAATTTATTTGGTTGATCGCGCTAATCTCAGAAAGTAATGGTTAAAATTTAAAAAATCTTAAAGGCTACTTAGTTATTTTGACTATACCACGAGGATGAAGCCGTAAGTAAAATTAGTCCAACTAATGTTATAAATGTAAAAGTTTGCGAGGATGGACGAATATATCATTTTTACGCACGAACGGATTTAGATATTTTTTTATTTATATGTATATGAGAATAAACATAGGCTACTATTTAAGTAAAGATTTTGTATAATTTAGCTATAATATCATAAATACTAATTTTAAGCAAACCAACTAACCTAGAGACAAAGTACATAATCCAGGGAAAGTTGTACTAGTTCGGACCCTTCCCAACTCCGCTAGGGCTTCGGCAAATCTTTGTTGAGCGTCGTTATGCGCGAAGTCTACAGCTAAGAAGGCATTTTCCCTTGGTTCTGCCAGCGCGGCCGCGTCTCCTAGCCTAGCTCCTAGGGCTGCAGCACGACTGCTCACCTCTCTTACTTCTACTTGCTGTTGTAGACCTGAACATTCTGCTTCTACCTGCAATTTTATATTATTTTTATTTAAATTTTTTAGGGATGGAAATTTCACGCTTCTTAAAGCTATTTATAAATATAGTTATATTTTTTGGTGATATAATTAAAATTATTTAGTGACGATTGACGATGATCTAATCAATTTTTGACACAGAATAGCTACAACTTTACCTTTGCTTTCTCAGCATCAATCAACTTTAATTGCTCCTCAAGTAGCTTTCTTTTATGTGTGGCAGCAGCTGCAGCAGCAGACTTCAATTCACTATGACGTTTATCTAAGGCCGCTCTTAGTTCCGCGAAATGTCTATCGATCGCTTCATCCGCCGCCGTAGCCGCCGCCTCTAGTCTTCTCAGCTCACTCGCCACGGCATCTCTCGCCGATCCTAATTTACTCAGGCACTCATTGGCTCTGTATAACAATATTTCCGACATTCTCTTTAACGCTATAGAAAACGGCACCACTGTATGATCACAAGGTGTATCACTATGCGGACCGTCCGCACAATGTCTGCAGAAAACGCAATCGCACGTCTCGCAGAACAGTAACTCCCTCCCAGGATGTGAACTGCACTGAGGTATGACTTCTCTTCTTTGTCTGGCCATTAAATCTAACAACTGGTTTACTAGAAAGGATGGTGGCAATGCTGGCACTCCACCACGTGGTATAGTGATTAATTCGCGGCATATAGGACATCTAAAGCTACCCGCGTCCCTTGTCTGAGAGGCCGCTATTCGAGTAAGACAGTGCAAGCAAACCGTATGTGAACACGGTAGAAGTTTAGGCGTATGTTCTCCTCCGTCATAAGTGCCTGCGAATGAAATATATATTTTATGGATATTATATATCCGAGAAATAATAACAATATTTCATCAAATTATTATTATGAATAGGGACAGCTATCGAAAATATTAAAATATAAACAAAACTGATAGTGTTTTGTGTGTACAAATGATATTAAAATATGATGTGCATAATTTATAGGTGTACCAACATAAACATGTGCCGCAAGTGAGGAAGCTCTCATTGAAATCCTCATAGTTGATGGACACCGTCTCGACGAGCGTGGAGCTCATGCTCGCCATCCCGACGCCCAGCCGTGAACTGTTGCACAACATAAATGTAACTCTATATAGAATTACTGAATGTAATGGATGTGTATATTTGTACCAGTCATATTTATTGAAATAGGTGAAAAATATATTTTTTTAAATCAAAGCAGTATTTAAATCAGTTTATTGAACACAATGTAATTATATTCATTTTAATAAAAGATAATAGCTAGCAATATGTTAAATACATTTAAGCGGACATTTGATAATGAAAGGAAAATGTATTGCAATTGTGACTATGTCAAATAAATAACTATAGTTTAATTTGTGAGAATTCTTATTACTGGTTATGATTTGTTATGATCATTTATGTGGATGAGTAATAAACGAAAATTACTTTGCTAAAATTTTAACAAAACTGTTAATTATATTTGCATCATAAATGTATTACATGAATAACTAAAAAATTTGAAAACTAAGACATTCACGCTACAACAACTACAGACAAAATAATAATCTGCTTTTTCTTCTCACAAATACCCTGCCCACATAAATGCGATGTCTACATATTATGTAAATATGTATAAGAACAATAGTTCTGAAATGTTTTTAAAATTAAATTCCTACTTATATTTAGAAGTGCTATGTCTCCTAAATACAGCAGGTAAGTCATTGAGAAACTGTTGTCAAGAAACATCTGTAAAAATGTGGACAGTGGGGAATGGTCCCCTTTTATGTCAATTGAATGACTTTATGTCAATTTTCCAAACATTGCATATCAAGTGGCAGGACTCAATTACGTGCCAAAAAGTAAAAAAATACACTTCCCTCAGTGGGAATCAAACATCAGCATTCATCATATGCAGAGTCAGATATTGTATCATTGCTCTGGTCTCAAAAATTCATACCTAATTTTTTTAATTATAAAATTGAAAATAAGAAATTATTTTTTACATTTAATAACACATCTGGAAATTTATATTTTTTCATATTTGGTTCATAAAATTTATTACTTTGAAATTTTCCATCCTTTTACTCCAAACACCGGTTTCCAATGCATGGTCCATGGTCCACAGAAGCTAACATATGATCCACAGATGATTTTAAATTTTCGTGTTTGGCATTAAAACATAAAATATTTTGACATTTAAATTTACTAATTCACACACCCCATTGTACAAAATATTAGTTTTTTCTAAATATTGTTATTTCTTATCATGTAAGTTCCTACTGACTGAAATATTTTTTTTTGGTTAATTATAATTTATTTTTATTATTATACCTACATACTATCCCTGCTAATAAGAATTCTATAAAAGTGGTTCCCGATCAAGAAAAGATTGGGAACCCCTGCCCTAAAACATAATAATTCAAACAATGTTATAAACAACATGTTAAGAGTGATGCTATATGTTAGTTATATGTTTTTACAAGACAAGATCATGCTTGTTATGCACACTATTAGAGGTAGCACATTGATTGTGAAACATTTACAATGAGTATAAAGTTAAGAATGTTTGAGTACATATTATGTTAATGTAAGTTACACATCAAGAATCTATTACCTATTTTTTTTTTATTATATACAGTGAAGTTTTTTAATTATAAATGCATTGGTTGTAGGTTAAATGATTTTTTTCATTTTCTTGCTCTGGGAATTAAGCTCTGCATTGCTTAGCTATTCACACAGTATCTCAAAATATTGGGAAATTAAGTGTCTTAAGACTAGGTTCCCTATGACTATCCTGCTAAATGCAGGATATAGCATGAATCTTATTATTTTATATCATATACAGAGAAGCAAATGAAGCAGACAAACATTATTAAAGCATAATTAATTTAACCTGCTCACTGAATATAAGATAATATGCACAGTACTCTGTTATATGTGAATCACCAATCCAGGCAGATTGCTCTTGATTTATTTCATTGGCTTCAATTGAATGATGTTTGTCATAAAAAAAAGTGTGAAACAATGTTCAAATTACATTTTTATTACTAAAATATGTTTGAATTTATTTCAAGTTTGATTCTTTTTATGTTTTACAGAAGCAATTATTTTGGTTGGTATATTTGGTTGTTCATGTAATAAATTATATGTAGTAATTATACTTTTATATATTATAATTAGTAGTACCAAGTATGTAGAAGTCAAGGCAATGCCAGCTATTGGTAGTGATGTGCCAAGTTCATTGACAGTAATATTTATGTTTAGAACTCTAATTTTGTATGGTAGAAAATTAAGAAGATTACTTGTAATATGAAGGAAAGTTTGAATTAAATAATAAAAAATAAAAAAGGTGAAAATTTATAGTACTCACAAAAAATGACATGATAGTAAAAAAATTGTGATAAAATTTAAATATACTAAATAACAAAATTTCAAAATTACTTATACAAAGATAAACAAAAAATACTCACAGGAAAGAACAACAATACATGGACGCAAATTCCAGGCACACTTCAGTAATTTATCTCATGATTTAAGAGACGAAAGCTCACCTTAAATCGTGTTCTTTTTTTAAAATAAATAGAACCCTAATATAACCGTGAAGCGGGATCGTGAACACATATTCGTTTACCACGTTAGCATTCCATAAAAAGCAGCTCGTTGCGGTATATCACAAAAAATCTTAAGTGTATTGAAATGTCGAAGTTAAATTAAAATAAGCTTCTATCTACAAAACAATATAAGTATAGATGAATAGTCTTTCGTAATCGATCGATAATATAGAAAACTATTTTCATGACAAAGAAAGGGCGCTATAATTTCGTATAATTATAAAACATAGTTAATTTAACCCGTTAATCACCGAACTAAAAAAATAGTCTTGTTATAATAACATTTTAGATATGTTAACATTTGAATTGGTTTTGTTTCCAAATATTTATCAAAACTATTTTTGTGTCAACCATTAAACAATGTATGAAAACGTCAACTGTCACCACAGATAACTAATAATGTTGTAGTTGATACGTTTAAGTCAAAATAATTTTACATAGGAACTACAAATGTACAATTTTTTTATTCTTTGACACACTGCAAATTATAAATATGAAGTAGATAAATGCATATTTATAATTTAGATACTTAATTAAGAATTTATTGGATTCTATAGATATTTATGCTTAAACTTATAATTGGTTGAAAATGTCTTTTGAAATAAATAAAAATAATTCTAATTAAGCAATACCATAATTTAAACAAAAACTGTGAAACAGAATTCTATCTTATCAAAAATTGTTCTTTAGATATATAATTTCATGAACAAGGTCTAATATCTTGCCCCAAGGTCATTTTAATAGACGAATTTGTTTTCATTTCTCAAATTATAAGTCGGGCGCAGATCTCTGCCAAGTAACATATTTTAAGTTTAGTTTTGATTTCTTGTAAGATGTGCGAAATTTTACGGCAACGATGGTTTTTTTTACCTAGACAATGGAGCAAATTTCGGTATGGAATATATTTAAAAATTAATTAAGTCTGTCAGTAACGCATGCAATACAACGCCGAAGGTCACAGATTCTATTCCGTTATAATAAATAAATAGTACTCTCTATGTTCGACTTTCAAATTAGGCTTTACCTTTTTTATGTTTCAGTTATTCTACTACAGTCGACAATACAAAATCTTTTGAGTCAATACCAGGCCTATCATCTTTACCTTTGCTGGGCCCCATACATCACTTTATTCCAGGAATTGGTAAAAAATAAAATGTTATAACTATCTACATTTATAGCTTGCAGTTACTTATTAAATGATCTTTTCAGGTTCAATTGGATACCGTGCAAATTTTTTTGATCTATCTAAAGTCTTACACGAGAAATTTGGAAACATTGTTAAGCTAGATGGCATATTTGCTAGAGCAAGCATGGTTGTATTGTATGAACCGGAGCACTTCGATCAGGTAGATATGCCTACGGTGTTTTTACCCCATAATATATGTAGGGACAGATTGGGTATTGGTAATACTGTATTGTATTAACTACCTATTGGTAATACTGTATTGTACTAAGAATAAATAATCACAAATTAGATAATAACCAATATTCATTTATGAATGTGTTTGTGAATTTTACTTTTAATCAAACAGAAACACATTGATGAATACCAATAAATTTTAGAAATTGGGCAAAATTAATATTTCAAAATAAAACCACTTTTGTAGCGCTTCATGTTAAAGGGCTAAAAAAATTTTCTCTAAGAAATTCTCGATTAAAAAGTAATGTTTTTAGATAATAACTGGTGTGTGTTCAATTTAATTTTTAGGTAGGGAAGCAACGGGGGTAGGCCATGTATACGGACATGAGAACAAAGAAATAGGCGAAATTTCGTACTGACCGGTATTATCTTCGTCAATATAAAGTTCTATTTTAATATATTATAATTTTTTAAAGAATTATTTTTTAGATTTACCGATCGGAAGACGTGGTGCCTTCAAGGCCTGGTTTTGATACGCAAGTTTATTATAGGACAGTAATGAGAAAATCTACGTATAATGGTATATATGGATTGACAACAGCGTAAGTATTTTTACGAATTTGAAAAGGAAGTATAGAGTTATTTTGGAATTATCAAATTATTGAAATAACGTATATTACAGCTAATATTTTGATTAATTATAAAAAAAATATTGATGCAAAGAAAATAAATTATATATTTAAGTAATAATTCAATAATTTATATTAAACATATGTGTGTATTCGTGAAGACAAGGTGCACAATGGCGAGACTTTCGTACTAAGGTTAATCCAGCGCTACTCAAACCAAAACTAGTGAAACTTTATACGCCTACTTTAGAAAAAATAGCTGAAGACATGGTAGTCAGGTAACTGTAAATAAATCTACTATGACAAATTAAAAAATCTGGATAATTTAATAATAATATTATTTTTATCCATAGGTTGAAAAAGTTGCAAGATGATCCGTATTTACAACAAAATTTTGATTTGGAGATGACAAAATGGTCATTAGAATCAGTAGGAGTAATAGGTTTGGGAGCAAGACTGGGATGTTTTAATGATGCAATACTTGAAGACAATCCTGCAAGTGTTCTTATGAAATGCGCACGTGATATAATGGAACTGTCATATAAATTAGAGTTTCGTCCAAGCTTATGGAAATATTTTCCGACTCGAAATTTCAAGAACCTCGTCAAAACATTTGACATGCAGTGGGAGTAAGTGTGATCATTCAGTATTTTTTGTTTCCATTTTAAACATAAATATGGTAGTAGGAAGAGTACTTATTAACTTAATAAAATCGTATTTTAAATGTATTATTAGTAATCAACTTATTACTAATAATACATTTAAAATATGAAAGAAAAAAATTGGCTGTACTGAATGTAACTAGCTGGATTTAAAACCATTACATGTGACATTCTGAAGATACAATAAATAAAAAAAAAAACTAGTTCCCGCCATTTTTCAATTGTTTTTCAAGGAAGCAAACAGAACGTATGTGACGAAGAAATTCGGTAGATTTTAAAGTTTTATAACAAAAAAGGTAAAAATGCGACGAACGCCGCGAATAAAATTTGTGTGGATTACGGACCTAATGCGATTCAGATTTTTTTAATCAAAATTTCTACAGGAATGGGATCATGGCACCATCCATAAGATGGCATCAAGTCATCGATCAAAATAGCACATACATATTATAAATAAGTAAAAAAATATCCCTAAAAAATTATTTTCCTTTGTATGAACAATACGACCTTATACTTTAAAATTTTCAAGTTTAAATATATTCACTAAAGTATTGTTATGGTTATTCCTTTAAGTGCCAGTGTTAAGTTCATCAACGAGGCAAAGAGTAGACTTAAAGAAAGAGGTCACGATATTTCAGAAGAAGACAAAAGTGTTATCGAAAAATTATTAGCCATAGACGAAAAAGTAGCAGTTGGAATGGCTAATGAAATGTTACTTGCAGGAATTGATACGGTATTGAAGAAATGATTCAATTAATATTTATTTTATCTTATAAAACTAAAAGAATCTAGAAATAGCTTCAATCTTCAATTTTCATCTCTTTAAAAAAATACATTGTGCTAATAGAATAAGGAAACGTGTAGTATCCTTTTGCTTTTTGCTATGATTGATTCATCTTTAAGATTATCTTACCGTAACTTATATTTAAAAAGCACAAGCAAACAGCAAACAGCAAATTAAATAGCAAAGTTAAATTAAATATTTATTATTTAAGGTTGCATTTACTACTACCTGTCTTCTTTACAACTTGGCGAGAAATCCACATGTCCAGGAGAAATTAAGACAAGAAATACGATCAGATGAACAAAGTAGTAAATATTTGCGAGCGTGTTTGAAAGAATCTTTAAGATTATTTGCAGTTGTTCCAGCAAACTCGAGAAGGACCACGAAAGAGCATGTCGTGGCTGGATATCGTATACCTGAAGGAGTAAGAAATTTCTAGTTTTAAATATGTTGCCCTAAAGGAAAAATATTAAAAAATATATTGACAGAATGGCAGACTCGAATATATTAGGATTACTTTTGCCTACATACTGTCAGTAGTCGTATTTTTTTTGTTTATTTACTTACTTAGCTTCACATTGTATCCCTAGCGGGGTAATCAGAGAGAACAAAGCGCCAAACGCTACGGTCTGTCCACTGTCATCAACCTCTTCAAACATGCCCTCCGGGTGCTTCCTCATCCTTTTGACGTGACCTTCCTCCAGTATCTTTGATACTGTGTTTTTTCGAAAACCTTCGGATTAACCGAGTTTTCTACTAACTCTTACCGCTCACTTTATCATCGTAAACTTATATTTGGCATTCTTCCATCACTCATTCGTTTGACAAACCCAAACCAACTGACCATGTTCTTTTTTATTCTTATTGCACCTGTCATTCTGTGTATCTCTTCATTGCGGATTCGTTCAGCTAAGCAGACCGCAAATCCTACGAAGAGATCGCATTTCCACAACATTCATCTTTCTTCCATTATTCATCTGTAACATCCACATTTCGCTGTAGTATAACAGTGTCGGTACCAAAACTGTATCTCTACTGAACAAACTATCTTACCTTTTACACTGATCTTGCATTTTGTTCTTTCTTCATTTTTTTCAAATACCAGAATCTTCGTCTTATTCGCATTCAGGATTGGACCATTACTTTCACACTCTTCTTTCAGAGTGTTGACTAATGCTTGCAACGCGCATTCTGATGATGCAATGAGCACTGTATTCACTTCCATGTCACTTTATTTTTCTCCTGGGAGATAGCTAGATATCCAAATACAAATTGAACAACTAAGCTGACATGGCGCAACCTTGTTCAACACCCGATTGGATGTCAAACCAAGGCGACATGCCAGCTCCTACTCGCACGCAGGCTGGCAGTGATCTGTGTGAAGAAACTGCGGACTGTCCGCTCACGTTATACCGTCATTCTATAATTTCGTTCTCACAACTGCGTCAAATACCTTTTTCAAATCCACAAAAGCACAGAAAACTTCTTGGTTATCGGCCAAGACTTTTATTGTGATCATGCGAATGGAAAAGATCTGATCCATACAACTTCTTCCAGGTCTAAAGCCTCCTAGGGCATCCCACAACAGCCTTTAGGTTCTCTCATACTTTCGGATAAGATTATCTTATCTAATCAAGCTTATCAAACTGATACCATTGCCTTTATACAAAGGCACGAAGCTTTACTTCGCCAATCGTCTGGGACCTCTCCTGATTTCCAGCATAAATTGGACAAAAACAAGTCCTAGATGCGTGGCCCTATAGTGCATGGCACTATATTGGGTCATCTTGGCAGTAACTCCATCTGCTACCACTGCCTTACCACATTTTAGACTTCGTATTGCACTACGCAATACTCTCAACTTCTTTTATATATAAGGATACTTAAATAAAAAATACAAATTACGAGAAATAATAGGTTGTTTTAAGAATCTAATAATATTTAATCGGTTTTAAGACCATTTAGCTTAATATTATTAATTTTATAATAAAATAAATACATGTATTTTACACGTTAGGGGCATAATTTCAGGATGAGAACATAAAATATAATATTTTTTGAGCGAGTAAGGTAATATTTTATATCTTATACACGACGAGACGTGGCTGCTCTTTTTCATTTTCTTAAAAAAAAAACGACGAACCGAAATGAGGCCAGTCGTGGCGCAGCGGCACGAAGTGTGACTGTAAAACCGACTGGT